>MU193471.1:11392-23474 GCA_016904865.1 Pissodes strobi | reverse complement strand
GTCCAAAAATGTAGTAATATACAGGGTGTTCCATTTAAAAAAATATCAAAGTGACCCCTAGCACTTTTATTTGATGTTCAATTGTTTTTTGCTGAACATATCCGAATTCGCCGGAGAAAATTACATAAGATGGCTATTTCAGGTTTTTTGTTATAAAAGTACAGGGAAAGTCAAAAAATCGCCTTGTCTAGTACTCGTTGGAAAACCCTGTACAATCAGTTGCCTAACTTACCTATAAAGAATGCGAGACCTAAATATAGCCCTAATGGAATGCATTGTTGCCATATTTCTCTCCGTAGGCTTTATCAAATATCACTTGGTGGCCGTGGTCCGTGATCCAAGTGTTAATTAGGTTAAAATTGAATTATTGATAAAAAAAGAACATTTTTTAACTATGTGGCTACCCTAATCTTTCGTTAAAATACAATTTTTTTCAAGACCATTTGATATTTTTTGAATCTGGCAACGCTGCTTGGTTTACCGAAGCCTGGCAACAGCTCGATTAGTAGTCCAGTGGGTAAGGCGAGAGACTAAAAAACGAGGTCCTGCGTTCAAGTCTGGCTGTTCCAAAACTTTTTTTTTTATGTTTTGTTCCTTATACGGGATGGCTCGAGTCTATGTATGGGGATCTCGAAAACCGTAAGAGATACAGTGTTGGCCAAATTAAGTCAAAATTGCGTTTTTAACTGGAAAATTGGAGACTATTTTTAATAAAAAGAAAAAATACTGAAATTCAATAAACAGGTTCGATTATTTTTTACCTCAAAGCAAAATAAATAATAAAAAAAATTAAAGTTCGTGTTAAAAAAAAGAGAGTTGATGATGACCCCTTGAAGACGAAACGTCGGATTCCAAACTAGATCGTTTTTCCGATGATATTGGCGCCATTAATATGGCTATATGTTTTTATTTTTTTTCCGTTTTTTTTTTAAATTCTGATAAAAATAAAATATAAAAAATAGTAAAAATTAAATAAACGGGTTTGTTTGTTTTCTACTATAAAGTAAAATAAATAATTAAAAAAAAATTAAAACTCATGTTCATACTAATTGCCCCAATAACATCTGAAAAACGATCAAAAAAATTAAACTTCGAATTTAAAAAAAAAAGATAGTTGATGACGACCCCTCGAAGACGAAACGTCGGATTCCAATCTAGATCGTTTTTCAGATTATATTGGTGCTATTGATATGATTATGTTTTTATATTTTTTTTTATTTTAATAAAAATTGTAATAAAAATAAACTATAAAAAATAGTAAAATTAAATAAACAGGTTTGTTCGGGTTTTACCCCAAAGTAAAATAAATAATTAAAAAATAATAAAAAAAAAAGATAAAAAAAGTAAAGTTGGTGTTTTAAAAAAAGAAAGATGATGATGCCTTGAAGACGAAACGTCGGATTTCAAGCTAGATTATTTTTAAGATCATATTGGGGTTACTAATATGATTATGTTTTTAATAATTAATAATAAATAATAAGGAAATAATAAAAAATTTAAATTAAAAAAAACAATAAAAAAAATTAAAAACACATGTTTATATTAATATATTAATAAAATCTGACGAACGATAACAAAATTAGACGATAAGTTTAATATAGTTGTTCGCCAACTGTATACAACTTTTCATAACCATAAGACATTTTTTTAATAAATGATGTTTGTTTTGAGACTCGTTTTCTTTTTTTTTGGTTATTCTCAGGTGTGGGTTGTTTCACTTATTAACAGTAATTTTTTGTGAGCGCCAGAGTTCCTAGAGACAATGCGAACTGAATATGAATACTTAAATATAAATAAATATAAAGATAAATATATCAGAAATTTGCCCTCACAATTCGCAATGTCTCGCAGACCTCTATCCTGCGATAAATTAAAGAGGTATATTCTAAAACAATCAATATATTAATTATATAATTAAATGATAATACAAATATGATTTACGAAATTATTTGAAATGGAGTTTATCTGATGAATAAATTGACTTAATAGTGAAAATTAAAATTAATATAAAAAAATTAAAAAGAAATATGAAATGTTACAATACAAGATTGGTATTTACAATATGTTTATCTTCTGATTGGCTAATACTACTTAGCTTCGTCCAATTGTTCTGTAACCATGCGATCGTATTGGGACCTCTACTGGAACCGTTTCGCCTGTTCCCAAGTTAGTATCTATTTGGCTCACGAAGTATTGGTTCCCTCAGAGTGGTTCAGAACAGCAAGTGGACGAACACCTGCTGCTTGACAAGCAAGATGTTTTCTTCACAAATCCATGCAGGGCAGGGGTAACATGCAATAGAAAATAAACCAGTCTTAGACCAATGTTATACCACTAATTAAATAATACGCAAGGAAACATCATGTGAACATCAGTGACAATGTTAAACATAATTATGATGAAGCAGTCTACAAATTGAAAATTTACTGGTAAAAGCAGATATAATCAGAAACTTACATTACAATGTTAAGTTTAGCAGATATTGATAATTGCTCTTACTCAAAAGAAAACAATGATTAAAATATGAAATTCAAAAGAAAATAAAGGAATAACGTTCAAATTCAGTCTCTCGGTAAAATTTAAATAAACTGTAATTTTAAATTTGATAATAAATAATAAAATAAGTAAGTATTATTACGTTTACTTCGGCCCATGGCGCATAAACGACAACTGAGCGCAACTGCGCCTTAATTTAATTAAAGATAAAGATAAAGATAATATAATCACTACCTCGCATCCGAGATAGAAATTTAGATAAAAGATAAACCAGATAAATTTACATATGTGAGATTAACCTCTCATAAATGCAAAATAATGTCGGTACATCAGGATTAAGACTAGACAGGGTGAATGCTAATAGCTATTTTATGCTTGATGTAACAAATAAATTAAAAATTTATTTAAAGGAACCTGAAAAGAAAAAAAAATAAAACCAGCAATACCATGAGGGAAAATTCGAAGAAATTCTACTGAAAATTCAATTTACTACCTTTGCAGGAATAAATAGAATTTACCCTGAGAAATAACCCAAATAATACTGTTCAATTTGATTGAAAATGTGCGTGACCACTGAACGATAAAATAATTACGATCTAACCCGAATTTGATTAATGAGAACCGTAAATATTCACCAATAAATCGGTAATATTACCCAAAAGGTCACGACAACAATTAAAAAATATTGAAGATATAAGCTAATAAAAAGTGGAATATAAAAATGCTAAATTCTTGCTTTAATCAAATAAGACTAAGCGAATCATAAACAAACATTAATTATGTATTTAAAAATGAAATAATTAGTTAAAAATTTTGCAAGATGAATTAAATATTTCAAGATTAACAAATCAGCATTCACCCGGTCGATGCCTCAACACAAGATGATCACCCCGTATTAAAAATTCAAGACGTTTGACAAAATTATGTTCAATTTATAACATGTGATTAACACTAGAAACCACGTAGCGCAAAGTCATAAAAATACAAATTGTTGGTATTAAATAGATTACTAGCACTCTTAAAATCGCTATCCACACGAAATAAACCTATTCGTGAATAGATGTCACTGGCGACTTAAATATTAAATATGGGGAATAATTTGCAATTGAATGTAAAAATTTAGTGTAATGGAATAAGCATTTATTCCGTTACAGTTGGTACTTGGCATTTATCGATATGAACTCCCTCGGCTTTGGAGAAAAAAAAATGACCAGAAAGGGGGTGTCTTATCGAGCAAGTTTTGAGGTTAAATTGGCGGAGAACCATTAACTTACACCACTATTTGCTCAGGTGTGATTGAAGCGTAAGTACTGTTGCAAGGTTGCCCTAAAAAAATGTGTTGAATAAAATAACTTATTTGGAAGCGAGCAGAAGAAAATGCAAAAAACAAGTGAAAGGACAGTAAAAAATATCCCTTAAAACCTTCAAAAATCCGTTAATTTAAAAGTACAAAAATAAATCAACTGGTTAATTTAGTAGAAGTAAATGTGGCAACATTCCACATATTGTGTCTGAATTAGTAGCGGTTAGATCTGCCTATAAACATAAATTGTTTACTTTGTTGCATAAAGAAACAGATGCTGCGTTCCTAATTTAAATTACCTAATCAGAATATTTAAATAAGTAATCATTTAAATAATAAAACATTATTTTTTTAAAAATAAGTTACTTTGTTAGATGATTAATGTAGTGTTTACTTTTACGATTATAATATTTTTATGATATGCTACACTAGGTGTGTGTACAAATAAGGTTTATGTTCCAAATTTTTCTCAAATAGGCCATTTTACGGAAAAATAATGGTTCATCCAGAATTTTTCTTCGTAATCGTTCGATATTACGGACAGTAATTTCGTCACTTTTTCCATAAAGATTCAATAAAAACATAATATTTTAACACTTTTTTACCTTCATAGGTGTGCCTTAACCTAGCTAAAGCAGCAATATTTATTAAAACACATTTGTAAGCTACATCAAAATTAAGAAAATTCATTTATTTACAACATTTTTAGGCAGCCATATTGTCGATTCGTTTTGACATTTGACACATGCCACGTTAGGCTGGAGCGCCTGCGCGTAGGTACATTTTGCGACGTTGCTAATTGCGTTAGTTAATATCCGAAATAGTTTTTATGCATAACATTTTACTTTGGGTTAGTTTTTATTGGTTTCCCTTTCGGAGCAAGCGAAGCGAGCGGAGGGCATTACAGATAAGGTGATGTATAACCAAAGTATATGTAAACTAGTAGCTCCACTCCCCCAAATATTTTCTGCCAGCCGCCGAAAATCCGCAGATTGTTGGCAGCATGTGAAGCGTTTTAGCTTAATCAGTCGTTCGTATGTAGGCAGAGTGTTCAGAACAGAGTCGGATTTGTGAAAATCCTTAATTTTATTTCTATTTTAATATTTTATTCGGACTTCGGTGGAAATATATACGAAGCAATGAAAAATACAAAGGCAAATAGGAAAAATCTATAGTCGGATTAGTGAATAGATATGTTAATAAAATTAGGTGAAGGAGGCGACAAGACCGGAAAAATCGTCTAGGTGTCAGATTTTTTTTAATAAGTACATATTATATAACGATAATGGAATGCTTTGTAAATATTAAATATATTTTGGCCCTGTGAAACTGACCCAAAGTTTAATCCACGACTAACCCAAACTAACCAAATCTACTAAAATGGATTATAACGTATCAAAACCGCTTCAAATGACTAAAATAAGTTGAGAATAAGTGAAGCTAACCGAAAGTTAAATCGACGACTAACCCAAACTAACCAAATCTATCAAAATTGATTATAACGTATCGGAACCGGTTCGAATAACTAAAATAAGTTGAGACTAAACGAAACTAGACGAAAGTTGTTTGGATGACTAACCCAAATTAACCAAATCCATTAAAATTGATTATAACGTATCAGAACCGATTCAAATAAGCTGAGACAAAGTGAAACTAATCAAAAGTTGATTAACCCAAACTAACCAAATCTATTGAAATTGATTATAACGTATCGGAACCGCTTTAAATGACTAAAATAAGTTGAGAATAAGTGAAAGTAAGCGAAAGTTGAATCGACGACTAACCCAAGCTAACCACATCTATTAGAATTGATAATGACGTCGGTATTGTACCCGTTTCAAATGGGTAAAATAAGTTGAGAACAAGTGAAACTAACCGAAAGTTAATTGAACACTAACCCAAATTAACTAAATCTATTAAAATTGATTATAGCGTATCGGAACTGCTTCAAATGGCTAAAATAAGTTGAGAATAAGTGAAGCTAACCAAAAGTTGATTGGACTAATAACCCAAACTAACCAAATCTATTAAAATTGAATATAACGTAACGGAATCGGTTCAAATGATTAAAATAAGTTGAGACTATGTGAAACTAACCGAAAGTTCAATCGACGACTAACCCAAACTAACCAAATGTAATAAAATCATTATAACGTATCGGAACCGCTTTATATGACTAGCATAAGTTGAGAATAACTGACACCAACCGACAGTTGAATCGACGACTAACCCAAACTATCCAAATCTATTAAAATTGATTATAGTGTATCGAAATCAATTCAGATCACTAACATAAGCTGAAACTAAGTGAAACTAACCGAACGTTGATTGGACGACTAACCCAAACTAACCAAATCTATTAAAATTGATTATAACGTCTCGGAACCGGTTCAAATGAATAAAATAAGTTAAGACCAAGTGAAACTAACCGAGAGTTGAATCGACGACTAATCCAATGTAATCAAATCTATTAAAATTGATTATAACGTATCCGAACAAGTTCAAATGACTAAAATAAGTTGAAACTAAGTGAAGCTAGTCGAAAGATGCTTGTAGTCGCCCCCAAACTAACCGAAACTAACCATTTATTACAACGTATCGGAACCGCTTTAAATGACTAAAATAAGTTGAGAATAAGTGAAACTAACCAAAAGATGAATCAACGACTAACCCAAACGAACCAAACCTATTAAGATAGATTATAACGTATCGGAACTGGTTCAAATGACTAAAATAAATTGAAACCAAGTGAAGCTAGTCGAAAGTTGATTGTAGTCGTCCCCAAACTAACCCAAACTAACCAAATTTATTGAAATTGATTATAACGTATCGGAACCGGTTCAAATGACTAAAATAAATTGAAACTATGTGAAGCTAATCGAAAGTTGATTGGACGACTAGCCCAAACTAACCAAATCTATTAGGATTTATTATAACGTATCGGAACCGCTTTAAATAACTAAAATGAGTTGAGAATAAGTGAAACTAACCGAAAGATGAATCAACAACTAACCCAAGCTAACCAAACTTATTAAAATTGATTATAACGTATCCGAATCGGTTCAAATGTACTAAAATAAGTTGAAACTACGTGAAGTTTAACGCAAGTTGATTGGTTGACTAATCAAAAGTAACCAAATCTATTAAAATTGTTTATAACGTATCGGAACCGGTTCAAATATCTAAAATAAGTTAAGGCTAAGAGAAACTAACCGAAAGTTGATTTGGTGGCTAACGCAACTAATAACATCTATTAACCCTTGGTTAGTCGCGCGGGTGACATATGTCACCCAGTTCCACTCTTCACAACCCAGTTTTTTAACAGGAACGTTCTGGCGTCCATGGATTTTAGTAGCTGCTGAGCATTCGAAGCTCTTTATGGTATCCTAGGCGGGTTTATTGAGAAGTTAGTTGTTTTCCGTATTTTGCCTAAAATATTCGACTGGGTGACATTTGTCCCCCGCGCGACTAAACGTGTAGTCATTTTAAAAAGGTGTGTTTATAGGTTTCTTAAGATATTTTGTATTGTGTTTAAGTATTTATTGCGGCAGTAGACGTCACCAGTTGTATACAAGGTTTTGTGATGTATCATAATAATTCTTACTAATATTATATCCCAAATTTTGAGGATAAATACAAATTTGCAATTACCTAGTTCTTCAAATCAATTTATTTTTTATATGTACATGTTACACTGTATTTGTACATTGTATGTACATATTACATTTGTATTTGTGTGTACATATGTATTTGTGTGTATTTTTTGATTTTTTTTTTGTTTTTTTTTGTTCTTTTTTGTATATGTATTTGTATGTAGGTATGCATTTGTTTCTATGTACATATTATATTTGTATGTACATATTACAGTGTATTTCGCAGATGGACCGTCCACCTAAACGAAAAATGGCTGAAACAAATAGTGATCCAGATATTTGGTTAAAGTAGTATAAAGGGCTAAGCGATGAGGAACAGAACGACCGTATTACTGGAGACGAAAATATGTTACAAATATTAGCAAATATTTTTTGTCTTATAAAAATATTACCCCAATAGTCCAAAAATATGACCATTGATTTAATTTATAATTTTTTTTCTTATTAAAGTGGTTTAAATCGCGTGGGTGACACATGTCACCCACGCGACTATACGCGTATACAATTCTTGCGCGACTAACCAAGGGTTAAAATTAATTATAACGTCTTAGAACCGGTTCAAGTGATTGAAATATGTTGAGACTAAGTGAAACTAACCGACAGTTGAATCGACGATTAACCCGAACTATAGGTTAGTCGTTCAATCAACTTTCGGTTAGTTTCACTTAGTTTCGACCTATTTTAGTCATTAGAACCGGTTCAGATACTTTATAATCAATTTTAGTAGATTTGGTTACTTTGGTCTAGTCGTTGATTCAACTTTCGGATAGTTTCACTTTTTCTCAACTTATTTCAATCATTTAAAGCGGTTCCAATATGTTATAATCAATGTTAATAGATTTGGTTAGTTTGGGTTAGTCGTCGATCCAACTTTCGGTTAGTTTCACTTATTCTTAAGTTATTTTAGTAATTTAATACGGTTCCGAAACATTATAATCAATTTTAATAGATTTGGTTAGTTTAGGTTAGTCCTCGATTCAACTTTCGGTTAATTTCATTTAGTCTCAACTTATTTTAATTATTTGAATCTATTCCGATACGTTATAATCAATTTTAATAGATTTGGTTAGTTTGGGTTAGTCCTCCAATCAACTTTCGGTTAGTTTCAGTTAGTATCAACTTATTTTAGTAATTTGAACCCGTTACGATACGTTATAATCAATTTTAATAGATTTTGTTAGTTTTGGTTAATCGTCGAATCAAGTTTTGGTTAGTTTCACTTAGTCTCAGCTTATTGTAGTCATTTGAACCGGTGCCGGTGCCAATACGGTACAATCAATTTTGATAGATTTGGTTAGTTTTGGTTAGTCGTCCAATCAACGATACAAAAATGCCGTAACGCGAGACCAAAACATAAACCATGTCATAACGTGGCCTTGAAAAATCACTTTCATGAAACCAAAGAAGTGTAGTAAAAATGACATTCCGAAGTATTATATTATTATATATTTTTAAATATATTTTAGGTAATTCCACTATTATTGATATTTTTGAAACGGTCAAAGCTACAAAGTTGATTAAATTAGAAAGTTGCCATTATTGATGCCTTTTCAAGATCGGTTTGCAGTGTTGTTAAATTCTTGTTAGATTCTGAGATAGCAACAGTGGTATCACCTAAAAATGACAAACGTATAGCACATTTTTTTCAATTTCCTTCTATGAAAATATTTTTACAACTTTGTTTCACTTGATTTTTCACTCGGCCGGCATTCAGTACGTCTTTCGGTACGAGTCCATACAATCTCCTGAATACATCTCTGACTAGAGAAAGCCACGCGAATCAATCGGTCACTTACGCAGCGCATCGGTCATCTCCAGTTGTCACTTGATATAAAAGAATGTGGCTGAATTACATCAAAGGATTTACCGCTGAGTGAACTTACTAGTTTACATATACTTTGGTATAACCACCCAAACTGACGCGAAATTAAAAAGACATTTTCGGATAATTACTAAAATGTTACTTATTAAGCATAATCCGGCAACGCCGCATTAATATTTCTTAAATTTGACAGGCACCATCGAGTTTCGATATTTAGAGTTGCTAGAAAATTATGATTTTTATGGGAAGTATATTTTTTCGTTTAAATAATGAATATTCCTCAATTTTGTTTTTTTTTAATGTGGTCTTCTAATGAAAATCCACTGTCCGTAAAGTCGTCCGAACTCGGAACTTAATATCGACAACGCCCTCGGAGGCCCCTAGACATTAATTAATACAGTGTATATGTGTATTTACATACTAGTCAATGCATGTTAGTTAAAATTTAATATCCTACAGCCTGTTATGACAAAAAAAATTAAAAAATAAAACTTTAATAAAATCAGTGCTTTATGCTTTGGCATCTCTCATAATGTCTTTGCATTAATTGGCCATAAACATGTTTTATGGCCGTATATAATATCAAGGTTCTTTGAACTCTTATGTAATACCTATAACTAATAGGATTTGATTTATAAGTTTTTTTTTTAATTTATATTTTCGACCAACAATTAATGATCCATTCATTTATAATCAGATAGATGATATCTTATCTCAAATACAGAGAGTTTATAAATAATACTTCAGAGAGTTCGATCGTGAATCGCGTTGGCGACGAATCGTTTTTAGTTAGCTCCGGTAAAATTGTTGTTTTTATTTAGTTCCGGCAAAAACTGTGGTTTAAGTTCGGATTTTTAAATCACGACTTCTGTATCTTTATACATTGTATTCGGACTGCTTTTTGCTCTTGTAGTAATCAGTAAAGGCCAGGAAGGGTTTTATACCCACACTTTTGTAGTTTCCGGGGACGGATCCCCGGCTTTTGCCCCTATAATGGGAGACGTATCGGAAAATGACGACGCACAATCCAATATTTCGATGGAGTCTATCCCAGACTCGAATCTCACAGAAGTTTCAATACGGAAAATCAGAAGTAGACGTAAAAACTTCGCTGAAGTCTGTGTACAGTGCAGACTCGATTACGAGAATCTCAGGGAGTGTGACTCAAGCCACATAGATACTCGAAAATTAGTTTCGAAAGTGCGCCAGCACTTTCGGGATACCCATCCCGCACGTATTAAGACCATCTCGGCGAAAATCGACACGGGGCAGAAAAAGAAGGCCAGTCCTACTGGCATTCTAGGCTCCGAAACCGTGAAAAAACCAAAGGTCACCTTGACCGATCGACCAGCAACACAAAAAACCAAAGATAGTTTTTGCGGCAAAGAAGTTGTTAGGCAAACCGAAATACAAGAAAGCGAGCGAATGGCACCACCTTCTGCTACCCTGGTAAGCCAAAGTGACAAAAATATTTTCAAGACCACATTTAAACAATTGCCTTTCAAACGTAATTTTAAAATTGTCACCCTTGACAGGTCACAACCCCCTGTTGAGACCTCGAACCACTACGAACCCTTACAGGATATCAATACAGAGGCTGAGGACACTATAAGTGTAGCGTCTACCTCAGCCTCTGCAGGGATCAAACGAAAGTCGGCAGCTGACAATAAGGGCAAAGCCACCCCTAAGCGAAAAATACAATCCTTACCCCCTGTCGTTATTAAGGGGCGACCGGCTGATCACCGGCAACTAAGAGAAGATCTAAAGGAAATGCGTATTAATAAATACCAATTAAAATATACCAAAAATTCTGTAATTGTATATTGTGAAAACGCCAACGATCTCCACACGTTAAAGCGCACCCTTGCACAGGAAAGTACGGAATTCCACACCTACGCAGAATCGCAAGAAAAGTCCAGAGCGTTCGTACTACGCGGGCTTGACGGGGAAATTCAAACGCAAGACATCGTGGAAGCTCTTAAAGAAGAGTATAACTTAACCCCCAAGAACATTTACATAATGAGGAAAACAAGAACACCAATGTTCCTAGTAATTCTAGGAACTGATTATACTCTGCGCCGTTTAAATAGTGAAATTAGAATACTTATGTGCGCCAGAGTGACGTGGGAAGCCAGACGCTCCGGGAAAGCAGTTTTGCAATGCAAAAACTGCCAGCAGTACGGCCACGCTAAGTCGTACTGCTATAGAAAAACTGCCTGCGGCAAGTGTGCAGCATCTCACGACATCACGCAGTGCTCCGCTAACTTCTTAAAATGTGTAAACTGCGGGGGCCCCCACCGCTCTATTGACACGGAGTGCCCTGTGTATGTTTACAAATTGAACATTATAGAGACAACAGGGAACAAAGCAAGGCAAATCAAACCTGCCTACAAACCAGCGCCGCCGCCGGCAAACCCGGCCTGGAGGAGCAAAGCACCCGGACTAGTAGCAGACGGCCCAAGTAGGGGCCAAGGCCTAAACAATGGCCACCGTGAAGAGGACTACAATGGACAGTTCCCACCCCTACGTAACAGAAATGCACAGAAAAACAATGAAAATCAACCTCAAGCAAACAACAATGTACAGGTTAGTGGCTCTGCACGCGTTGGCTTGAACCGAAATAATCATAACAACAAAAATGTTAACCATGTAAATATTGCTAATACTATGAGTAACCTTAATAACGTTGTAAATAGAATTAATAACCTAGTCAACTTGGACCAACTATTCTTGGCCTTGGATTGTTACTCGAACATGCTGGAAGCGTGTCGAGGCGATAAAGCAGAAATCCTGCAAGCCTCGATACGC
>MU193470.1:0-17902 GCA_016904865.1 Pissodes strobi | reverse complement strand
TAATAAACGTTTTTAAAAAGAGTTTTCCAGTCTTCTGAATCTTAATTCGTGCATCAAACTCTATAGCAACTACTACAAACACAACGTAATCTTGGGTCAAAATCAACCATTTGCGCAAGCGCTATCAACAAATGGTATTAAAAAATAATCTATGATGATCACAGCTACGCCTTTACTTCTGACATGCAAATGCATGCCCCGGGTATGGGTTGTTTCAGATTTATCGTTAATTCAGTCAAGCTAACGTTACGGCATTCAGATATCATGGTTTTAACAATGCTGTACAACATTTTAATGTTCTTTGAAGTACCTATATTGCATTGTCCATGATACAGCGTTTTTAGTAAAATAGAAGTCGCATACGGGTATTAAGTTAATGAGGGTAGCTCCTCCTTCCTGTGTGCACCAAAATGTAATAAATTTGAAAAAATCAAGGCTCAAGTCTAGGTTATTACTATTATAACACAAGTTAACACTACAAACTATAAATTGGATTATCAAAATTAAAATTTCCGGTTTTATTTTCTGATTTGTGTGTTAAGGAAGATAAGATAAACTCTGAATCTGAACTAGTCTCTAGATTCCTCAAATGTGCTGGGTATTAGGATATGGCTCAGAGCAATTTTCTATGTACTTCTTCGATTTGTATTTTTTGGAACATTATATACCTGAAGTGTTTTTGGGAAGATGTAACATATTATGTCATTGCAATCTATAAGCTTTTACTCGAATACTGCAAGGCATTTCTGTATTCTAATATTTTTCTGAAAATCGGTAAAACTATACATGTAGCAAATCTTGATGGATTTCATGTACTTATTATTTTGAATATAAAAATAAATAGTTGTATTATTATAATTATTATTATTATCAAAATTTGTTAATTAGCTTCGTCGTCTTTATTTCCATTTAGGCTGTAGAACACCGAATGAGCCTTGCAATATACCTAATATTTAAGATTAAAATTCAATTTGTAGGAGATATATAGAATCCTTTTAACGAAATATTCGGCACACTTATGTTTTTCTCTCGATATTAAAGCTACCGAACTGTTTTTTTTTATCAAAGTCTGAGAAACGTGTCTTTAAATTTTCAGGGAAGATAATTGTGTAAGTTAAAAAATCTCCTTTCCCGATATTTTTTTTGAAAAATCCAGACTAACTTTGAAATAGCAACACGATTGATAGGGACAAGTTTTAAAATAAGAACGTTTAAATTTGGAAAACCTTGTATAGGGTGTTTATGAAAACTACAGTACTTTTAGAGACAGCTTTAACCGATACTCAAAAATGGAAATAAATTTGTCAAATGAAATTTTGCTTAGTTGAGTGTCCCTGGAACTGATGGAAAAAAGGAGATTGTTTAAAGGTAAAACAAGAGAATACATGAACATACAGAGAGAAATAAGGGCGAAAATAAGAACAGCTAAAGAAAAAGAAAAACTGGAAAAATGTGTGGAAATCGAAGAATGCCAGGCCAAATTTGATAGCTTTTATCTGCACAAGAATGTGAAGGAAATGGCTGGAACAGTTAAAAGAAGAACAGTTAATGTACTTAAGGATAACCAATGCCGAGTTATAGTAAAGAAGTCGGAAATTAACCAAACCTGGGAAGAGTACATTAAACAACTGTTTGATGACGTCAGAACGGTGCCACCCAATATTGATAAAACAGATGGTCCCCCAATCTTAGAAGGAGAAGTACAGGCAGCTTTGAAAAATGCTAAAGATCAAAAGGCTTTGGCTCCCGATGGAATTCCGGCTGAGATATTAAAGTTGTTCGAGGGGAAGAATCTATGGTAGCTTGCAAGAGTGTTCAATGTGATCTATGATACGGGCGTCATGCCCACGGAATAGCTGAAATCTGAATTTGTTACCCTCCCCAAAAAGCCTAATGCTAGGAAATGTAGCGAGTTTCGTACAATAAGCAGATCTACTGAAGATGTTCCTGAAGATAATTCACAGTAGAATATTTAAAGTATGTGAGGAACAGATATCTGAGACCCAATTCGGCTTTAGAAGTGCTGTAGGGACTAGAGAGGCTCTATTTTCGATCCAGGTGTTGTTTCAGCGATGCAGGGATGTAAACTGCGATGTACACGCATGTTTCGTGGATTACAGGAAGGAGTTTGATCAAGTGCGGCACACGAAAATGATGGAAGTTCTGCAAAAAGCTGGCCTGGTTGGGAAGGACCTCAAAATCATCAGAAATCTCTACTGGAATCAGAGGGCTTGTCAGGGTAGACAGAGAGACAACGGAAGAGATACAAATATTCCTGTAATTTTTAATCTGTACTCGGAATACATTTTCAGAGAGGCCCTGCAAGATATTGAAGCTGGAATGCTGTTAAATGGAAAACAATTGGTATGCAGGTGATACCGTTAATTTTGCGGACAACCTAGCTTCCTTACAACTCCTAATGGACAGTGTTACATCATACAGTCGACAATATGGTTTGGAAATAAACACCAACAAAACAATGTTCATGATAATCAGTAAAAACCAAAATACCCGCGGTATATTATTGGTAGACGGAACTCCTTTAGAAAAAGTCAACAAATACACATACTTGGGCACGAACGTAAATGATAACTGGGACCATTCTGTGGAGATCAGAATGCGTATTGAAAAAGCCAGAACAGCATTTATCAGGATGAAAAAAGTCTTTACCAGCCACGACTTACAGCTGTCAACGAAAACTCGCCTATTGCGATGCTACGTGTTTTCGACCCTTTTTTATGGGGCCGAATCGTGGACGCTTACGGAGGCCTCCTCCAAAAAACTTGAGGCATTTGAAATGTGGCTGTACCGAAGAATTCAACGAATACCTTGGACAGAGAGAATAACCAATACGAAAGTGCTGAGAAAGATGGGAAATGAAAAAGAAGTCCTGAAGACAGTTAAGACTCGAAAGCTACAATATTTGGGACATATAATGCGCAATGAGAGCCGATATGTCCTTTTGCAGAAGATCCTCCAAGGCACGGTATATGGAGCTAGAAGGAGAATATCGTGGTTGAAAAATTTAAGAACGTGGTTCAGCCAATCAACCACTGAGCTATTCCGCGTTGCTGTCAACAAAGTTCGAATAGCCAACATGATATCCCACATCCGGAACGGATAGGCACCCTAAGAAGAAGGACAATAACATCATTCAGGCATTTAATGCTAGTAATGCCTTAGGAGATATCTCCAACAGCTTAAGATATGATGATCTCTCTCATGAGATCAAAGGCATGATTCGAGCTAATACGCAAGAACTGGTAGAGAAAATGAGAGTGACACTACTGACACTAAAGCAATACAGCAACATCTTAAAATCACGACTCAAGGCGCATAGAGATAGACGAATCTTGGTTAAGGAGACTTAGTGAACTTCACAGATCAATCAGCCTGGCAGGTGCAGAGGGCACTCCGCAATGCCAAGACTCCTATCTTGCCTTTGAACGGGGAGGGAGGCTTGGTGAACGCGGACGTGGAAAAGGCGGAATTATTCGCTGAAACCATGCAAAACCAAGGCAGATTAAACGAACATCCTGACGAGGATGAATAACTACCCACAGACGTCAACGAAAGAGTCAGACCCCTCGAACAAAGACACATTCAACCTAGATGTGAGGTACCATTCTTACGAGGTGAGGTTGCAAGCATCATAAAGAGGCTGAAAATCAGAAAAGCATCAGGTGCTGACAAAATCAACAACCTGATGCTCAAGAAGCTTCCCAAAAAAGGAATCACAGCGACGGGGAACACCGTCAATGCGATGATGAGACTTGGCCATTTTGCTGGTAGGTGGAAAGAGGATGAGGTGATTGTAATACCTAAACCAGGTAAGAATGAGATCTATCCAGAAAAATTGTAGACCAATCAGTCTCCTCTCGGCTGTGAGAAAGTGATTCCGAAAAGACTTAGCGACGAATCCAATGAACACAACACCCTTTGTTTCCAATACAGATTCAGGAAGTGAGATTCATCGGAGTTACTACTGCTAAAGGTAGTACAGTACATAACAAAAGGCTTTAACAACGGCCAAGTGACAGGGGCACTTTCTAGACGTAGAAAGAGCCTTCGACAGAGTATGACATCAGCGGCTGTACTATAAGATGTTAGTAAGGGCTACTTTGACTGGATTATCAAGATCATAAGAAGCTACCTAACAGACAGAATAATTCATGTGAGAATTAAAGGAAAAACATCCAGGCCCAGGAGGCTTGAGGCAGGAATAGCGCGGGGCTCAGCCCTTGGACCGCCCCTGCACTCAATATTCACACATGATATACCATCATTTGACGACGCGCAAATTTCATTGTATGCTGATGATACAATGATACAATTTGCCCACAACAATACAACGAGGATAAGCGCTGTGCTACAGGAGGCAACAGACGAACTCACAACATGGATGACAAACAGGACGATCAATGTGAATGAGCGCAAAACGCAGGCCATAATTCTCCACAGGAGGAGAAAGGCTGCCCGACAGCACATTCGGATAAACTACATCAATGTACTTTCGAGCGACGGAGTCAATTTCCTTGGAGTGCACCTGGACCGTGGCTTGACATGGAAAAGGTGGCAAGAGACAAAACCCATGATCGAGAGACATAGCCAAATATCACTGAAGGCTGGACACACTATGATAAAGTCGATAGCTAGGCCTCAACTGACTCATGGTTCAACGACCGGGGGATACGCAGCGAAAATTAGCATAAAAATGATATCAGGAACGGAAAACAAGCTTGTCAGGAGGCTGGCCTACATTGACAACGGATAGAGGACTTCATAGTCGAAAAGGTTAGGCGCGTATTCCAAAAAGCGGAGAACCATGCCGATGATGATCCGAGGCAAGCACTAGATTACGAATCAGATGACCCAGGAAGACGCAGATGGGCTTAACACAAAAGACATAGGAGTGTACTTGAGGGATCGCACAAGAGACGGCCAGTGCCAGGAAGCACAAAGTAGGAGTGGAGTAACATCCAATCTTGCTTCTTACATCCCAACTAGAACCCAGTTCCTTGCATTATCATTAATTCATTAGTCATCAAAAATGTGCTGTATTAAACTTTGCTTATTTTAGTCAAGAGAAAATAATATTTTTTTCTAGTACACTGAAATAAAAATAAATTAATATCTCACTGCAAATATGCAAATTCAGCAGGAACTATTTCTAGATAGGCCAACCCGAGAAATATTCCAATGACTTAGTGATATTGGAGTTACTATTGTTCAATACGAACTAGCTATTCCAGGACAAATCCGTCACAAATAGCAAAATGAAAATTAATGTTACGGTCAAAATCCGAAATAATTAGTCCTAATCTCGGTTCTAGCCATAGGCAAGATCAGTTCAATCAAAGTTCTAATAATTTCGGTTAGTTTGGATTAGCTTTGGTTTGCGTTTGCAGAAACAAACAGAAAGTGACCTTTGAGAGAACTTTGTTGGAATTGGTTCGGATGTTATGGTAGCGTTTATTTTTATTTTGCTATCTATGAACGATCTATCCGATACTAGTATATCCTGAATACCACCAAAATCAGTGTGTCTTTAACCTATTTGGACAGTCCATATTTCAGGAGATGTTGAGACACTAAATCCCACCCCGGTGATACATCCCTGATTTGAGAAGCCGGGGAATATTTAAAACTTTTGAGGGACACTAATATGCGAAAATCTTTATCTACTTACATAACACATCATACTGCGGCGCCCACTTGGTTAGCATAATATTATCGGCTTTGTCTCTCATCGTCTCGTTCTCCCATTTCCACAAAACCCTTTGAGGGAGTTTCGAAAATACTTTCATAAAAGCCTTTAGCTGACCACCTGGAAGAGTATGTCCTTTGATTAAGGATCCTAAACTAAAGTAGATTAGACCTGAGGTCGACTCGTTTGTCCATTTCTCTACGTCCTGAAAATTTAAATCACTTTAAAATCCGATTATATTTCCATGTCGCTGAAACTGGAATGACAATGTAGGCGGGTTTTAGAGAACCGGGAAGCTTTTTAATATTGAAAGTCAGGTACAATTTAACCGTTTCAAACAAAGAGAATTTTACTTTTTTCTCTTAAAGCGAAATAGGATTTAATGTGTGGCGAATAGCCTTTTTTGCCAAGTGTTCTTTTACAATTTTAAACAACTCATTCCCTTATGCAGTGACTTGGTTTTTTTTCCATATATATATGGTTCTGTTACTTATATTCTTTTAATCCATTTGCTTACAAAATAAATTTTAAATTTTATAAAGCAAAACATATCTGTAAAAAAGTTAATTAAGAACAATAAAAAATTTTCTAAACATTATTTAAATCTGGAAGTTACAATTTGTATTATCACTAGGAAGTACAATGAATACTTTCAGTTACACTATAATGCGATGAGAGAAATGAATAAAAAAAAAATAGGTAAAATGGATAGATTAAATATAATTGGAAAAGTAAGGAAACCAACAGAATGGGTGAGTTCAGTGGAGGTCGACAAGATTCTAGGTGGTTATTATTCAGACTTTTATCATGCAAAGCTGTAACTAGACAGTGGAATAGTGGAACGTGGGTTTGGAACTGACACGAATGAGTACCTCATCCGCTACAATTTATTTACTGTATGTGTTTAAGAAATTTTCGAAAAGCTGCCAGAAGTTAAACTCTACATCGGTCACACCATTATTTAGGCCTCTAATAAACAAGAACATAATGAAAAAGTAAAAAGTGCTTATTACCTAGAGCATGGTTTTAGTAAAGCAGAATAAAAACTGGATATAAACAAAGCTAGTAAGAGACTCTGGTACTATGGTACAAATAGTAGTTGTTTTGGTATTTATAGCAGCAATTCTCTTGTATGATGACTTGTCAGTGGCTTCAAGTGCAAATCGAGATGGAGTTATTCACAATAATAACCGGTTGCAAAAAGATTCATAATTACATTCTTGAAAAAGCTGCTGAAGCTGTTAAGTGGTCATAAGCCTCTTTCAAGTATATTGAAGAAGGCATTTACATGATACTCCCTTGATATCGGAAAAATTTAATTTATAATCATATGGTCTAATACTTAAATACAAGCAGAAGCGCTCTCACAAAACTATTGAAGCAATTATTACAGATTGAAACATATTCCATAGAACACACCTGAGGATCAATAGCCATCGATAGAGCTGAGTGATACTAGTTTTTCTTAATTTGAATTTGGTTAATTTAAGTTGTTATATGTATTATTAAAATACAGTATGGCAATAAAGATACAATAAAATGATTGCGTTCCAAGCAGAACTAACATTTAAACGGACGCCCATCAGTAAATTGAAACATTATTTTATATATGTTAAATGTTTTATATATTTATAGTACCTACCTATATATATATATATATATATATATATATACTACAATTCGATGTAAATATCTTACCGCAGGTAATTTTTTTGGTTTCCTGGATGCCACATGAATACCACCCACTTCCACAAGGCTTGGTGTCACAGGGCGTACGCCATGCAAAGAATAATGCGTATTCACTAGAAGAAGGCTTGCATTATACGGATCCGCAGGTTCGTATCCCGTATACTTAAGTGAAAGCTTTGTGCCAGGTCGTTCCATAAAAATCGCATACCATGCTTTGTTCACTAAAAATATGAAAAATTAGTAATTCTACAGAAAGTTTCTGTTATTTTTTCTAATCTACAATATTTCCATTTTTATGTTCGACACACACAAAAGGAAAATCCTATACCACTCAACGAGCGGTGCGTGTGCGGAGAAGACGGTGAACGTTGGACTTGAAGCGCTGTAGCTTGTAGTTTTCGAGAAAGACGATACTCAGAAGTCCATTCCAGATCAAGGCAGTCCTCCAAACCAAGGGGTCCCGCATCAGCGTGCGTTCGCAACTGCATCGTATATTGATAAGCAGCCATGGGTGTTTTTTTTGGACACAACTCTGGGCGGAATCATAGGTGCCAGCTCGTTTGAACACCTTCCATAGAAGTATCGATAGTAAAGAGATACGTCCGCCACTTTTCTTCGATGTTCAAGTCTAACAAGGTCTTTGTCAACTTTGGGTCATCCACAAGACGGACTGCGCTCCTCTGTGTGAAGTCTAATATCTTACGCAAGTGTTTGGGTGCCGAGCTCCATACAAGGGAACAGTATTCCAGAGAGGGTCTTATCTTAGCCTTATAGAGCAGGAAGAGCTGATGAGGTGTACGACTTTTTTGCCCTATAGAGTGCTCCTAGCTTTTGTGCTGTTGCCTTGGTGATTTTGGTGACTTGATTACGCCAAAACATGTTGTTTTGTACAGTAATGCCCAGCAAGCTTATGGAGGAGACCAAAGTCAAGTGTTTGTCCTGTAATTGATAAATCAGGTTCTTCGTTGTTTGCTTGTTTTGAGAAAACAGCTGCTTGAAACTTTTCTGCATTAAACTGGACATTATTTCCCTCACCTCATTCTACGATGGCGTTCATATCCTTATTGAATGCAGCAGTCTTATTTTCTCGCTCGCGTTGGGAACGAGCAGCGGTCATTGGAGTCCGGGACACAAATGAGGATATGAGTGCTGTCGTCTGCAAAGCTGTAAATAGAATTGTTTATCTTGTCTAAGAGATCGTTGATATAGAGCAGGAATAGTGTGGGAGATAATATACACTCTTGAGGAACTCCGGCATTGATTCTAAATTCCTCCGAGAGATCAATACTAACTCGGGTAATTCGATCCCTTAAGAAATTGCAAAGTCTTAGAAGCAGTGCTGGTGGTAGTCCGTATGCTCTCAACTTGCTTAATAATCCGTCATGTCACACCCTATCAAATGCTTTGGATATGTCAAGAGTCACTACACGAGATTCGCCGTAGCTCTAGAAGGCTTTAGTACACAGGTAGATCACGTCTACTTTGCGTGATGTTAGTATTTATCAATGCTGCAGAGATCTTGCTTATAATAAAAGTGAGCCACACTTCAAAGAATTATTAAATTTCTATTGAGCTTCATTTAGTATACAAAAGGCCTTACCATAAGGATGATCTGTAGATGGCTCGATTCGTATTAGTATTTATTGCTTATAAGACCAATAGGTACTAAGGGGTTCTATTCGATGTTAAGTTGAAGAGTGTATGAAACTGGTTTTCTATTAATGAGTGTATGCTGGATATGTATAAGGACTCGATTTTATGGCGAATTCGATACGTGCTGCCTCTCTCTGTAAAAGGGCTGGTTTACTGGCGGACCATATACGTACATCTTATGCATGCAGTCGCACCGGTTTAATGACGAATCAGATAGATGCACCCTGTACTTGTATAAACGGGCTCGGTTTACTTGCGGACCAGGTACGTAAACCCATTATATATAGAGATGTTGACCAAACACCGTTAACTTGATACGACAGTCATGCGATTTAAGTTAAGTGTACATCTGTTAAGTTTCTCTTTAAATTGCCCTAATTTTAGTTTTAATTAGCACCTTGCAGATTATTTCCAAAGGTAATAATGAACGTTATCTCATAAAACACCGCATTCTTTTATTTAATACAAAGTAACTTCTAGGCCGTAAGAGACGATGAAAAACTTCAAGAAAGTGATAAGTTTAAGAAACTTAGTCGGTGATATCGAAAAACGAAATGGGGCCTCAAATGATAATAACCACAATAAAATAAGATCCCTGTAGATAATTTTCTTAAATGTTAAAAACATTGTTTCATAGATACTGTTAAAAACATTAATTATGATAATTTCATTAAAATTAATTTAATTAAATATCCCATAAACTGTGATGAAAAATTAATAAAATCGAAAAAACAAAAATATAAAAATTAAGCATTAAGCCACATAATATATAAGAACATTTTGTCTTCAAATTATATATGGAATTACCTCTTAAAGTTTGTCTATGTACCTAAATAATACTACTCTAAGTCCATCATCAGAAGCCTGGCAACGACCTATTGTTTGAGGGGAAAGAAATCTATATCTGGAGTTCAGCCAAAGAAGTTTATCCAAAATTATTTTTTTTTACTTTCTATAAACACAGTGTATATGATTTTTAGTTTGAGTTTGGTTTATTTTTAGTTGTCATTTATATGTGTATATATCTACTTACCGAGTTAAATCATTTAATTGATTCAGTTTCATTAATATATCGTTTCAAATTTTAGCGTAAAGTAAATAAAATGTACCTACGTATCGATAGAGATACCATACAATTAAAAATCGATATCGATCTAGGGTTAATGTGCTTCATGTGAAACTTGATATATAACTACTTGGTATTTTTTCTATTAACTTTACGTTCAATATACCTAGATGCATTAACGTGTTCTCAGCTCGTTCCAAAAACGTCATTGGGGAAGGATATGCCATATATATTGAGGGAATATATGATGGATTATCCGGTGAACCAAGCCATTGAGGGTGCCACGCCATCATGGCGCATGAACTCAATCCTAAAAAAATGTAAAAATTAATATTGAATGCAATGAACGTCAGAGGCAGCTTATTGAAAAGTAGTTTAGGTGCTGTAATATAAGAAAAATTCATTTAGCTCCATTATTATTTTGGGAAATCGGCTGATGTAAGTTAATTTAAATTTTAGCACCAGTAGAACATGACGTTACCATTGAAGCGAAAGCGTACATTTCAAAACATAATCTACGATTTTTTGAGATGAAAACTTCTTTCGGTGCGTTCAGTAGTAAACGAGGCAGAGCCGTCACATGTCAGGCACGGCCATGTAACGCTCATTCGGGTAATTTAGGTATTAAGCATTGTTATCGAAAACGGATTAGGGTAGAATTTTCGAATTTCCCACGTTTTAAGGCGACAATTGGGGATTTTTGGCGATTTGGTTTTCCATTTCCGTCTTAATATGTCAAGCGCGCGATTTTTCAAAATTTTGTTTGATACACGATTAATTTAATTAAATAATTTTGGTGCAATTTTCTGAAAACGCTCTTTTTAACGCTCTTCCTAACTCTATTGAAACTAGCGAGTATTTTTTTGGGCGTGCATACTCAATCTGGGTCGTTCTAGCGCCCAAAAAGTCGCGAGGATCGAAAAAATCAAGGCAACTATAGAAAAATGGACCACTTGACAGAAATCTACATAAAAAATCGTACAATAAGACACTTTATAAATGGTGATGCCTTTTAGATAAGGTAAGTTAGTTGAATTTAAACTTACACGGCTCGTTACCACATAATATTTTATTAATAGAACACCAAATAATTTGGAGCAACCAAACTTCCACATATTAAAGGGAAAGATTACTAGTACATACTAAAAAATTGCATCAATACCTTTAAAAATTCTGAATGCCTGTATGAGCCTGTTCTTCAAGAGTTTGAAGATAGGGTTCCGTTTAAAAATGTCACGTGAAACTCGGCATTTTACTTTTCGATAGGTTGACTGGTTGACAGTAGGTTTAAAATAACCAAATATAGAATAGAATATACCTAGTATGTACTTATAGATACCTACATAATACGTAACATGAAAACATAACAATCATAACATTAATAAACAACTAAAAGGCGGCTTCTTAGTACTCCTAATTCTAGATAACATATTACAATAGCAATCTACAGCTCACTACAAAACAAGATCACGAGTCGGCCCGAACGAGTTTCGTTACTTTTTACCCTTGTCTATACGGTCTAGCGGTAAGGCTCTAAGCGGTTTCGTGATCTAGTGGTACGGTTCTGGGTTTCCGATTATGGCGTTCTGCGTTCGATGCCCGTCGGTGGTTTAAAAAAAAAATATATTAAAGTTATATTTGTTTTTTTTTTCTAAATGTGGGTTAGTTTGGTTCATTGAGCCCTGGAGCGAGCGCAGCGAGCAGAGGGCCATGCGTGAAGTTAAAATTGACTTCGAAACTCGTTCGGGCCGATTCGTGACCTTGTTTTGTAGTGAGCTGTAGATGCTAGTACATGTTACAAAGGAAATTTATTCCTATGTAATGTAAAAAATAACATTTTGTTGTGTTAGAACTACAAAATATAATCCATTGCTTTTTTTAAATAGTATTTTTTGGCTTTTTGCCGAAGTTAGCATGGTATATTCTAAGCGCGTGCTTGTAAAATTCTCTACAGGTCTGGATAAAATTAACTTTTATTTGTGACTTTTGATATGCTCAACTGTAAGCCTGTTTCTAGAGTCTGTCCATGCATTTTCGCAAAGCGAAAAAATGCGTTCAGTGGCCGCGTTGAATGCTGGAATGGACGCGATAAATTGAAATATCATTAGAATATTTTTTAAATTTGTGCTGGAACTAAAAATTAAATTTCATTTTTCGATGGGCGTTTTGTATAGCGGCAAATTTGATTCTTGATTGAAAATCGGGACATTTGGCGTTCAGCTGTAGGTCTTAGCAGAACGTATTAAAATGGAAAATGGCCCCAAAAATCAACCCTAATCACAGATAACAACAGACACCGACAGGTCGCGACAGATCAGGCCAGGCCGCGCCTTTGAAGTTACCGACTTGCGGCGGATCGGACGCGCAATCACGGATCTTTCCGGGCGACCTATAGGACGGCACCCTTCCCACGGCGTGTTGGGCATTATAAGATCCTTTACACAAATAGTGCACTATATAAAAATCGGCCTTTCCCATTGGTGGATCCGCGTGGCCCTCCGCTCGCTTCGCTCGCTACGGGGGCTCAAGAAAAGGAGACTAACCAGATGCTAACCCAATCTAACCCAAGACATACCCAAAATCAAGAAAAGAAGCTGTTTAGAAACATAATCTTTAAAAAAAAAATAAAAAAAAGCAACGGGGTACGAACCCGCGTTTTCCAGATGAGACCCAACGATCTAAACCTCTACACCACTAGAGCTCTTGATAGAAATTGATTGCATCACGCAGACATATCGTAATACGAGATAGATCGACCAATAGGAGAGGTCGATTTTTACATAGTGCACCGTTTGTGTAAAGGATCTTTAAATGCGCGTGTTGGCCCGAGCTGGCGCGGTCCGGCCTCTGATACCACGGGCCGTGGGAAGCCGCCATTACAGGGAAACATGCAGAAAATCCTAAAAAATTCTTAAGCATTCCGCTCTTCGGCATTTTTATGAGTTTGAATAGATACCTTTGCTTTGAAGCCTATAGCATTTGTAACAAGTACTTTCAAAATATTTGTTCATATTGCAAGTGTTAGATTAGTTCTGGATATTGCACACCTTATTAAGTATTATTTATTATTTTTGTATATGCATATAAACCAGGACTTGATAGGTAAATGCTATTTCTTGTATAGTTGCTGATGCGCTTTGAAGTTTTCATTTATGTCGTGTGGCCTTAGCACATACCGTTTTTCTATTATCTAAATGAATAAAAATTATTCTATATTAATCAATTTAGCAACAATTATTATACTCTAAGTAATTACATAGCTTATCTATGCATTATAGCCATAACAATTATATATTATTTTAAGTAGTAGTAGTAGCGATAACTGCGTTAAAGCATTAGTGCGATATTCGGCTGCATATAAATTAGGACACCTAATGTTTAAAACGATAATACACCAGTGGCGGCTCGTCGTATAAAGCAAGTGGGGCTGGGTCTTACATGTAAAAATTATAATATAATCTGTAATTTTCATGTAAGGTTTATATAAGTATTATAAATATAAAACATTTTTTGACCAATTTCCAATCATAAAAGTATAAAAATACAATCAAGGTTTAAAAAATTATCTTTTAAATTTTTGCTTCATACGCGTCATAAATTGCCGGTATAGTACTACATTCCCCACCTGTTTAGTTGCACAAGAGGGGGCTTTAAACCAGCGAATTTCAGTAGTCGTATGAGGCGCATACATTTGTAATTGTATGGGTTTTTGAACAAGGACTTTTTTTATTTAAATCTCTCTTTTCTAAAAACATAAAGAACAAGCCAGAAATGATTGATAAATAAATGATTTGATTGTTTTATGGTGTATTATAAAATTTAAGACCCAACAATCAAAATGAAGAATAGGTAGGTACTACAATTATTTCCTTCATAGTATTAGGGGTAGGTTTAAAACTTGGCAATGTTTATTGTCAACTTCCTCATATCATCTCTTTTCTCTTTTTTTTTGGAGAGTCAAGTATCGTGTCTGGTGTCAGGTCGTCAGATGCTTATTCCTAATTAAAATTAGATCACGTCGATCACGACCGTTACGATTGAATTGGCGCGTGCCTATCAGTGGGTGGTTGGTTTGTTTTCGTTTGTGATTAAATGATTTTTGAGGCGAATTTTCTGGTTTAAAAACTAATAACTAATACTGGTGTTTTGTATGGTTGTGTTGCTAATAAGGAAGTAAGATAAGGCAAGGGCCCTTGCAACAAGGTAAGCTGATTTGTGTTTTATTTTGAGTATTACCAAGGTTTTGTTTATTAAAATAATTTTTTGTTCTTGGTAGTGGGTTTTGCAGTTTTAAAATAAATTTATTTTAATATGTCCAGTTTACTACCGGCCGCTATGACTGGGTTTTCCAATGCTTTTTTTTATATTTGACGCCTCGTTGTTCCCTCTTTTGTACCTTAGTGTAATGTTATTTATACCTAGTCACTTGACAAAGTTTCCGTGCTATGAAACTTGTGTGAATAAATTTAAAAATTAGTGAAAATCAGAAACAGTGATTTAATTACCAGTGTGTGATCGATTTTCATCAAGTAACGATCGACTCAATTTCATACTTT
This sequence comes from Pissodes strobi, assembly GCA_016904865.1. Lineage (NCBI taxonomy): Eukaryota > Metazoa > Arthropoda > Insecta > Coleoptera > Curculionidae > Pissodes > Pissodes strobi. The sequence continues at coordinate 3,231 of MU193470.1, read as the reverse complement.
CTAAACAGCTTGAATGTCCTCACCTTTAGACCAATTGTCTTGATTTAAGTTCTGCTTTAAAAACTTTACAACACAAGTCGTCTCATTTATCTCGAGCATTCGCCCAATGTACCATGTGTCATAGATAATTACGTAGTGGTGTTTCATTTTAACTATAACTTTATTTTCTTTTCAGGCATCAAAATGACTTTCTGTATCATCTGAGAAGCATTCTTCTTCAAATTAATTCTCAACAAGTATTTCAGTTTCTGTATCTGTTTCACTGTCGGAATTATATTTTGAAAAACGGTTTTTCAGGTTTTCCCCTTATAGTTGTCACGGTTTTCCCTTCTTTTAATTGAAACCAACAAATGTGAATCATTTTATATGTTTAAATGATTGATAAAGTACTTAGAATATGTTGGTTTTAATTAAAAAAAGGGAAAATAGGGAAAAATGATTTTCATATCTGAGGATGAATATCTCGAGAACGAATCGTCGGCCGACCGAATTGACTTCAGATTCGTGTTGAGCATCCCAAAATCTACCATGATGCCAAATTTCGGCCAAGATCGGCGATAGTTTCAGTAATGGAAGATTGAAAAGCTATTTATCCAGAAAAACCGAAAAAAAACCTTTGGTTCGTGTTCTACGATCCAAAAATAGGGGACATGCCAAAAAAATTCGAAAAAACAGTTCACACACTAATGCCAATAATTACCAACAAAAATTTAAAAAATCATATTTATATCATCAGAAGAAAAAAGGCAAAGACCGGCAATAGTGCCCATGTTGTTCAAGAATTTCGACGCGATACCACTAAGGATTTCGAGAAATCAATTCAGATTTTGAATAGGATTTCGGATGCGATTTCGAGATTTCGGATAGGATTTCGGGATTTCGAATAAAATTTCCGATAGATTTCACGATTTCGGAAGGATTTCGCGGGATTTCGAAAGAAAAAGTTTCGTTTTTTTTTGCTTCAATCCACTTGCAAAGGCGTTGCCTATGATACCCTAATGGGCACTGAAAGTAGGAAACGACGAGGAGGAAAGATACCGATGGACTCTCTTAAAGATGTTTAGACTGTAGCGAACAGGGAACAATTCGGTTGGTAAGGAGTTCCCGAAGCTCGTCACACGCCAGAAGAAAGAATTTTGGGAGAGGCTGATTCTGGGTGTGCTTTGTTGAAGAGCATATGGATGAGAGCTCTATTGAAGAGCTTCTAGCTCATCTTGTGGACCAAACAAAGCTGGCACAGGAAGGAAACAGAGTTGTCAGTTTGGTCGAATACCCTCCGTGATAATATCGGTAAAAAAGGGAGAGATCACCCACCATCCGCCTATGTTCCAAGGTGTGAAGGGAACGAATCAGTGTTTCGTCGTTAACAAGTCTGACAGCTCGGTTCTGGATGGAGACTAAGAGCGCCAGAGTATGTTTGGGAGCAGAACTCCAAATGTGAGAGCAATACTCCAGAGCAGGTCTGATTTGCGCTTTATAGAGTGGAAGCAGCTGATGGGAGCTGAAGTACATTTTGGTACGGAAAAGTACACCCAGTTTTTGAGACACACTTGGCGAGACCTTGGACATGCTCATTCCATGAAAAGTTAGTGCTTACGTTTATTCCAAGAAGCGAAAGATTGCAGGATGGAGAAAGGATTTCCCCTTCCGTGATGATGTCAAGGTAGTTTCCCTTAGTTTTTCTCCGGGAGAACACAGCAGTCTCTGTCTTTGGCATTGAAGGTTACAAGATTTGTGGATCCCAATTCAAGAATTGTATTTAAGTCTCGATTGATTGAGTCAGTCAATTGTCTTCTTAGTTGTCTCAGAGTGGGCGATGATAATGGTTTATCAGAAGAAAAAGATGATACAAGACAGCTATCGTCTGCATAGCTGTAAATGGGGTTTTCAGTAAGCTTTAGTAGGTCATCTATGTGCAGCAGGTACAAAGTTGGAGACAAAATCGAACCCTGCGGAACACAAGCATTGATGGCAAGCTGAGAGTTTGTCCAGGAGTGATTGTTGCCACACTCGGTCGAAGGCTTTGGAGATGTGAAGAGCAACGACTCGGGACTCTCCGTGTTTCTCCAGGGTTGAATTCCAGATGTGTGTTACATAGGACAACAGATCTCCTGTTGAGCGCTTCAATCTAAATCCATATTGTCTATCAGATATTATGTTGTTCTGTTCAAGATATTTCAGGATCTCGGTGTTAATGAATTTTTCCATTTCCTTGGCCACTACTGGGGTTAAAGATATTGGACGGTAGTTACTGGCAATTTCCTTCTTTCCCTTCTTAGGTACAGGTTGCACTCTAGCGCGCTTCCAGAGGGCTGGAAAAATACCTCTATTGTAGCATAAGGTATATAGTTTGGTTAGAATAGGTGTTAGCTCTAGTGCGCATTGTTTGAGAACAATAAGGGGAATTCCATCCAGTCTAGCGGCCTTTGAGTAGCCAAGATAACGAAGTAACCCTCTTACCTTTTTTGCTTGAAAACGATTTCTGGCATTGTGGTGGCGATCCTAGGCAACATTGGTGGAGTCTTTCCTTGTGCATCAAGGGTGGAATTTCGTGCAAATGTTGAGGCAAACAAGTCTGCCTTTTCCTTTGCAGTCACTGCAACGGAATTGCCTTCGCGCAATAGTGGTGGAAAACTTGAAGATGAAAAGTTTTTCCCGATGGCCTTTGCAAATCCCCAAAATGATTTTGAGCCGTTCGGACAGTTCAAAAGCTTCTCGCGGAGTCTCTGACCAAAATCAGCTTTGGATTGATCAATAATTAGTTTGCAGCTATTTCGTGCATCCAGAAAAGCTAGGCGCGAAATAAACCGAAGGGTTGTTGCGCCATTTGCGATAAGTTTGGTTCTTTTTGGAAACCGCCTGAGTACACCTTTTGTTGAACCATGATTTTACAGCATAGGATCGCTTATTAGAGAAAGGGATTGAAGTCTTTATCCCAAAATGTATAGCGATTTTGGTAGCGAAAGTTCTTCGAGTACTTTAAAATGTTCTCTACCCATTAAAACGCTTCCTCCCACCATTGTCCGATAGGATTCAATTCGACAAATTATAGAAGCCTTTGATATTATTTGAATAAAACTAGTGGAAATTTAACAGCTTTTTTTCTCAGTTGCGGGATATCTGCAATGAGTGATCAATGGTCATTTGCCCAAATGGAAGTGCGAGGACATGGTGTCTATAGTGATTATCATAATATTGATAATAACGATTCGACAATATTTACGAATAATT
>JAEQML010063123.1:0-23488 GCA_016904865.1 Pissodes strobi | reverse complement strand
GCTTGAGACTTTAACCACCAAGTACGAAGCACAGCAAACCGAAATGCTTAATCTCAAGGCAGACGTAGCCGAATTATCCATGAAATTGAACTTATTATCATCAAGCAAACTACCTGTTCAAGTGCCTCTCGCTCATACTCCAGCTGCGCCATCCCAGTCTGCAGTCCAGACGCTAAACCCTAGCTCGAACAGCTCATCTGTGCGGTCACCTATCAGGGCGTCACAGTTAAGGAAAAAGGGTGAGTTGGTGGGTTTAAAAAAAACCAACGACAAACTAGTGGCATCTACGCCGCAGACATCCATCTTTGTGTCAAGAATTTCTCTGGAAGTGAGGGAATCAGACCTTGTCGAATATTTAAAAAACAATTTTGGCCCTGACATAAAATTTGGGGTAGAAAAGATTGATGTGAAGTCCGGCGAGTACAGATCTTTTAAGGTCAATGCCAACAAGGAACTTGAAGACAGATTACTCAACCCGAATAATTGGCCGGAGAATATTTTAATCAAGAAGTTTTTTCGCCCCCACGAATCACGAGGTAACAACACGCATCGGAACCAATCCCGGAAATTTGGCAACAGAACCTCGGCAGGATGGTGAAAGTCTTACCCAAAAAACAACTAATACTAGAGCTCGGCTGGTAAATCTAAACGCGAGAAGTCTTCGTCTGAAATCCTCAGAACTCGAGCTCTTTCTACATTATGAGGGATACCCAGAAGTGTTGTGTGTTACGGAGACATGGTTGTCAAATAATGAAGCCTCGTGCTTTAAAATAAACAATTATGACCTAGCATCATACTACTGCAGAGAGGAATCACGCGCGGGTGGCGTGGCTGTACTGGTGCGTGAAAATTTTGCTAAGTTCAACCCCGTTGTTTTGGATGATGTTCCGGCGATTGAAAAAAAAATTGAGTACACCGCAGCACTGTTGCAAACTTCGACCGACACACGAATTTTAGTTTGTTGTGTATATCGAGCCCCTGGAACTGACCTTGATGAATTTTATATGGCCTTGGACAAAATGTTAGTTCATTTTTGTAAGCGTAATGTATTTTTATTTATTTGTGGTGATTTTAACTGTGATTTTAAGTGTAATAGTCATGAAGTTTTAAATGTTAAAAATATTTTCGGTTCATATGGACTTGTGCAATCGTTTTTTGAACCTTCTAGAGTCACAGGTCAGTCCTGCAGCCTGATCGATAATGTATTTACAAATGCACCTTTTACTATGGCTATAACCCTAGATTTAATTTTCTCGGACCACAGAGCCCAGGTTTTGTACTTTGAGCCCGGTGAGTGTACTGACAGCACATCGCCCCCCTCTAGGAAGAGATTTTTTTCTCGAGAAAATAAAAATACCTTTATTTACTTGCTTTCAAAGGAACAGTGGCTACCTAAATTGCATCATCTAGATCTGGAGGATAAATTCACTTACTTTTTTTCAACTTTTTACAGTTTGTTTGACATGTCATTTCCATATCAAACCAAACGAAATAAAGCCACAAGGGGTAAACGTAATCCTTGGATAACTCCTGAACTTATCAGTGAGGGTGTAGAGCTGAGGCAGCTTCACAGACAAGTAAGATACTCAAATAATAATGAACACCTTAAAACTCTTTACAAGGGCAGTACTAAGTTACATAAAAAAAATATTATGGTCGCAAAAAAGGCTTATTACTCTAATGAACTGCTAACTTCACCTAATATTGGTAAATGTGCGTGGGACGTTATAAACTCACTCACTAGCATGAAACTTAAAAAAAAATCAATTCCCGATCGTATTATGCACTGTGGTAAGGAAGTGACGGGACAGAATGAGATCGCTGATGCCTTCAACACCTTCTTCATCGAATCGGTGGATCAACTCTTGAATGGTGCAAAGCGTGATGTGTGTGGTACAGAGCGAAGTGGTAGCACAACCTTACCCAACAGTGCCATCTGCCATACGATTTTTTTGACACCTCTAACCGAGAATGAAGTTTTGACTATTCTCAGGTCTGTGGCCATTAAGAACTCTTGCGGGGTCGACGAGGTTCCCTGCAACCTAATGAGTTACTGTGCGGGAGAGATTCTGGCTCCTCTGACCTACCTTATAAATTGTTCCTTCGAACATGGCTACTTCCCGGATGCCCTGAAAAGGGCGATCATAGTACCAGTTTATAAGAAAGGTGACCCGACTGCGGTGGAGAATTACAGGCCGATCGCCCTGCTGTCCGTGTTCTCGAAGGTTTTCGAGAGGGCTTTTCGGGGAAGATTGGTGGGTTTTTTGGAGTCCTTCCAGATATTGACCTGCAGGCAGTTCGGGTTCAGAGTTGGACGATCAACTACTGACGCCATATTATCATTTTACCTGAAGATCCTGGGTAATTTCAACGAGGGGCTGAAATCTGTTGGGATTTTCTATGACTTCACAAAGGCCTTCGATACCATAAATCATGCGACACTATTGGATAAACTGGCGTATTATGGTATTAGGGGGCCGGCATATGACTGGATAAAGACCTACCTTTCAGGTAGGAGTCAAGCCGTGAAATTGTTGGGTGATGGTGGACTGACTGTATCTGATTGGGCAAATGTTAGCACGGGCGTTCCCCAGGGCAGTGTACTGGGACCAATCTTGTTCCTTATGTTTATAAACGACCTACCTCTGCTGGCCGGCGATAGTTATATAACTCTCTTTGCGGATGACACGTCGGCAGTTGTCGAGGGGAGTGATTATGAGAGTCTTTGCACCAAGGCGAACAGGTGTGTGAGAGATATTGCTGCGTGGTGCGTGGGAAATGGCCTTTGCCTGAACACCGCGAAAACTAACTTTCTTGTTTTCACCCCTATCAGGGTGACTCAGGACAGGAGTCTGCTTGTCCGAGACGGGTCATCAAATCTTGTACAGCGTGAGGACGTAACCTTCTTAGGCATTGCGGTCGACTCTCATCTCTCATGGACTGGTCAAATCCATAACACCTGTAATAAATTGTCATCCAGGAACTATGCTGTACTGCAGTTGAGAGATTTTGTGGAGAAACCTATCCTTAAGATGTTTTATTATGCTACCATTCAATCGGTCTTGTCTTATGGACTGTTGGCATGGGGTAACTCTAGTAACATAAATAAAGTTTTGATAAGCCAAAAGAGAATAATAAGAACTATGTTCCGCTTACCATTCAGAGCCTCCTGTCGCCAAACTTTTAAATCAGAACGAATTCTCACCGTTATTGGTTTATACATTTTTGAATGTGCTTGTTATGTATTTAAACATCTTAATGAATTCCCGAAGTGCGGGGTTATTAATCGTTACATGACAGGAAATGCTGAAAGGCTTTTCATTCCTGGTGCCCGGTTGACCCAGGTGCAGGAGGGACCTGGGATCACTTCCCTTAAAATTTATAACCACTTGCCTTCAAATATTAAGGATATTCGGATTCTCCACCTCTATAAGAGGAAACTTAAGTCCATATTAGCTGAGAACCCCTTTTATTCATTGACTGAATTTTTTTCACACGCTTTTATTTAATGAAATTTTGCTTAGTTATAGTGTTAGATTTTAATCATTTGTATCTTGTTTTTAATGTATTTTTAAATTTGTATTTGACAATTCCAACATATGTGATCATGTCAATGGAAGTAAATGAATAAATAAATAAATAAAAATCCATAAAGACTGACTTCGAGAAAAGCCTGTTAGACTCTATAAACAGTTTGAAAAAGTCTTATGAGACGAAGTTGGATAAAATGTCTAAAGACCTGGACAAAAACTTTAAAAGCTACTTGAAACAGAGCCCCCTGGATATGAAGACAAATAATACAGAAGAAAATTATAAGCCACCAAAAAATATCAGTACTGCAAAACAACAAACTGAAGTCAACTTGATTAAGATACAGCCTCCGTCCCACCAGCCAAAAATCGATCTTACTACGGTTCAAAAATGTGTTAATGAAGCTACTCTCAAAAAGTACACAGATCCACCATTAAGTCCATCAGGAGCGCAGTTAAATGTCAACAGAAACCTTCCTTCAGATAGGTAACCGCAGAGTTCCAATCGCAGAGTTCGTTTAATGGGCACCAGAGAGAGTGCAACTGGCTTACAAGTAGCTGAAAAACCAAACACCTCGTGGATATTTGTGCCTAATTTTACACCCAACACGAGTACAGATGCATTGGCTTCATATGTGCAGGACAACACGGGTCTCCAAAATGTTATATGTGAAAAGCTCAAAACTCATAAAGATCAATGGAGAAGCTCCTTCAAAATTGGAGTACAAAAAGATGATATTGATAAAGTAATGAAAGCTGACCTCTGGCCATCTGGAGTCTCATTTAGCCATTTTTTGTACCTGACCCGCAATCAACCTATGGACAAAGGCTGGAGTCAACAGAGAAGAACTCCAAGGCCTCCACCGAGAAATCAGAGGGATGTTTACGGAAGGAACTACTAGTCTTTCATCAAAACGTTCAGTGCCTTAAAAACAAACAGCACGATTTGGAAGTACAACTGGAGAGCCTGGGATATCCAGAAATTGTTTGTCTCACCGAACACTGGTTCTTGGACTGTGAAAAATCAGCCTTACAAATTGGGGAACTTACAACAATCTCTGTGTTTGGAAGAAAGAACTTAGTACATGGAGGGTCCTGTGTCTTGGTAAATGCTCATATTGATGCCTTTGAAGAAAATAATATAGTATGCAAAAGTGTTGAAGGAACAGTTGAGTATGCGGCAGCTGTTTTAAAAAAGCAAAAATTAATTGTTATTTGTTTGTACAGACCACCTTCTTTAATGTTAGACAAATTTGATCTTTTTGTACAAAATTTTAATGAGGTTCTCAATTTTATAAATACCAAGTATCTCCATTATAAAAGTATTATATGTGGTGATTTTAATATAAATCTCTTGGGCTGTTCAACTAGAGAAATTCAATTACATGACCTAATGAAATGCTATAATTTTACTCAAATAATTAAGCAACCTACCAGAATAACAAAAACTAGTGCCACACTTCTTGACCATGTATACATAAATTTTAACAATTCATTTTTAGGTAAAGTGGTAACAACTTCACTTTCTGATCATGAGGGCCAGCTTCTGCGTGTCTCTGTGCTGCCCTCTACGAGGTGTCCAGAGCGGGTGGTCAAGAAGAGAGTGTATTCGCAGGCAAAAATGAAAAACTTTGCAGAATTCTTGGCGCATGAGAGCTGGTGTGATGTCTACAATTCCAGCGACGTAAACGTGGGGTATAGCTGTTTTAAAGACTTATTGAAACGGGCAATAAATTTGATTTTTCCTATTAAAAATTTCAACAGAATTAAAAAATGTAGATCTTGGATCACAAATGGCGTAAAAATATCGTCAAAAACCAAACGCAATCTATACAGAAAGAAAAATAGATCCCACAATGATCTCATAAAGTATAAAAAATATGTTGAGGTTTATAAAAAAGTTGTTTCCTGTGCAAAAAAAAGTTATTTAAATAATTCCATATTAAATTCTAAAAATCCAGGAAAAGCGGTCTGGAATGTTGTTAAAAAATGTACCGGAAATTTACCAAAAAATAAAGGTTCAGTTCTTGAAAATATCAAACAAGGCAAAAATAAATCAAATTTTGAAATTCTTAATGATATAAACAAACATTACATAAATACCTTTCCTAATCTAAAAATTGACAAAAAAATAGCCTTAAAAAATGTAAAAACCTCACAAAAATCTTTTTTCTTGTACCCAACTACACCAAATGAAATAATCAATGTCATTAAAAATCTCAAAAACAAAAAATCAACTGGTCAAGACGAAATCCCTGTATCAGTAATAAAAGCAACAGCAAAAGACATAGCAAACCCTTTAAGTTTTCTAATTAATCAAAGTTTTGAATCTGGAATTTTCCCAGATGAATTAAAAATAACAAAAATGAAACCAATTTATAAGAGAGGAGTTGAAAGTGAAATAAAAAATTATAGACCGATTGCGTTGTTAAATAACTTTAGCAAGATATTTGAAAAAGTTATCTATGAAAGACTAATGCACTTCTTTGAAACAGAAAACTTACTATCGAACTATCAAAATGGCTTTAGGAAAAAAAAATCTACAATAAGGGCAATCTATCAAGCACTGTGCAAAATCCTAAATTCATTAAACAGGGGTTGGGAAACAGTGGCATTGTGTCTAGACCTGTCAAAAGCTTTTGACAGTGTCGACCACACTCTTTTGTTGGAGAAACTGAATAGATGTGGGGTCCGTGGGGTGCCTCTGCGGCTCCTTCGGTCCTATTTGGCTCAGAGGAAGCAATACGTTGCTGACAGTGGTTTTGAGTCGGGGTTTGAGATTGTCCGTGGGGGGGTTCCCCAGGGCTCCATACTTGGTCCTCTCCTGTACATAATCTACACGAATGAGTTAGCTGAAATAGTGGATAATGCCGTACAGTTTGCTGATGATACGAGTGTCACTTTATGTGGCGATAACAATGAAACCATGACTCTAAATATCTTTAATACACTATCACTACTAGAAAACTGGTTTACGGTTAATAACTTACGGCTAAATGTCGATAAAACTCAAGTAATAAAATTCAATTATAACAAAACCAATTCTTCCACTATATACACACAAAACGATAAAGAAATTCGGACAGTGGATCATGTAACCTTCCTTGGAATTAAAGTAGATCACAAGCTGGATTGGAGACATCACATCGACTCTCTAGCAGGCAAAATAGCCTCCTGCTGTTATGCCTTAAGGGTTCTTGCAGTAGATGTTAGTGAGCACACTGCAAAAATAGCATATCATGCGTATGTACACTCTCGATTGAGGTATGGAATTATTTTCTGGGGTGGCAGCACGGAGGCAGGTAGGATACTGGTCTTGCAGAAAAGGTGTGTGAGAAATATGTTTAAGTTAGAATCAACAGAAAGCTGTAAAGAAAAATTTAGAGAAAACCAAATCCTAACACTAGTATCTACTTATATTCTGGAGTCTGTGTTGTTTGTCAAGGACAATCAGGATCTTTTTTTAGAAGCTAATAGGGAGCACTCACAAGATACAAGAAATAAACAAGACTTGAAAAACGTAAAATGTCACTTTTCTTTCATTCAAAAAAATGTAAGTTTTAATCTTATAAAAATTTTTAATAAAATACCATTAAGCTTACGATCATTGGAAAGCAAAAAATTAAAACAAATTCTAAAATCAATTTTAATTGAAAAGTGCTACTATACAATTAGTGAATTCTTGAATGATAAAAATCTCATAGTTGAGCAGCTCATACAAGACTTTTAGATTTTAGAAAGGTATAAATGTAGTTTGTTTTCTTTGTATGCGTGTTATAATTTGTGTGTGTGTGTGTGTATGGATGTTTACTTTTTAATTTTATATTGTTTTATCTTTATTGGCATAAGTTTTTTTTTTGACTATGTACACCTTCTTTTTCTCTTTTCTCTTTTTTTATAATTTGACATGTTCTACAACCATTGGTTATGTAAATTGAACAAATAAAGATTTGAAACTGAAACTGATAGAATTTTGAAAAAAATCATTAAATTTATTAGCGAGAATATATGGGTTTTCAATTAATTCTTGTTCAAAACACAAAGCAATATTTCTATTCTCTGGTCTTACCTGGTTACTGTTTAGTTCTCTAACCACACTCCAACAAGCTTTATTTTGGTTTTCAGAACGATTAATTTTTTGTTGATAATATTCCTCTTTCTTGAACTCACAGTAACGCTGTGTTCATGTTTACCTTGTGCATATGTTATTTAGTTCTGGATTCCTCTCTTTAGGCCAAAACAATTGTTTTAGCTTCTCACTAGACCTTTTTACCTCATGGTTAACCCATGATTCTCTTTATCGAGTATAATACTTTTTAAGAGGAAAATGGTTGTTAAAGTGGTACATAAATATATTGTGAAATGTATTAAAAGCATCATCAAAGTTTGATTCTTCATAGACTGACAGCCAAGTTTCATTGCTCAGATCAGAAAAGAATGTTATCATATTGTTTTCAGAGAAATCCCTTCTATAGGATATTAATAATAATAATAATAATAATAATAATAAATCTTTATTTAGCACTTGGCTAATATACATTCTATACAATTTCTCCAAGATACAAACAAACACACCTCTACTCTTAAATTGGTTGCATTTTGCATTAAAAAATATACTTCTGTGATCAGAAAAGAAATTGTCTATGACATGACTAGTAGATGTTACATTTGTAAAAACAAAATCTAGTAGGTAGTTACTCCTTGTTGGAAAAACTCCACTATTTCTTAAATTAAATGAACTTATTGCATTATTTAAAAGGCTAAAATTGGTTTATAAATAGAATTTAAAACTGTATACAATTTATCACAGAACACTCTAAAAATACCAGTTGGTAAGCGATAACAAGACAAAATTACAGTTGTAATAATTACTATTATTTTTGTATGACACGCCACACATTTCAAAGTTTTTTTTCTTCGCATACTTGAGAAAAACCAAGTTTTTTTTGTTTGTAAAGTGGTTTTTACATAAATGGACACTCCTCCACCTTCTTGCACTGATCTGTAGTAATCTGAGGCTCGATAAAATCCTGGGAAGCACATACTTTCTATGCTGTCACCATCAACCCATGTCCCACAAAAGCACATAAAGGCAATCTTAATATTTGCAATGTTAAGATAATCACTAATAATTAAATTAATTTTTTTTTTGGGTTGATCTCTGACAATTTAATGAGAGTAGGTCATTATGGTGCAAGCAATTTGCTGTCACCCTCAAAATCTGCCATAAAGCCTGTGGCTTCCTGATCCATTTCTTCTTGGATTCTCGAAAGTTTGTCGCCTGTGATGTGGTCTGTATTTACCAACACTTGTCCGATCATAATTGACTCTCAATTGAAGCTCAAATGTGGAACCTACTTGTTATGCCTTTAATTTTCTCTCAGATCATTGTAGCCAAAAAACCTTGCTTGCACTTTACTATGCAAACCTCCACTCACATACTCGATATGGCATTTTGAATTGGGGAGCTGGTAGCCACAGCAAGTTTTACTGTTGCAAAAAGAGTTACAAAAATGTCAGCTATTGAGCAGAGAATTGTACAGAAAACATTTCAAAGATGTAAGAATCCGAATTGTCTTTGACACTTACATAATGGAAGGGTGTATCTAGGCTTTAAAACCAACTGTTTCTCCAATCAATATGCTCTTATCATTGCCATAACACCAGAAAAAGGTGACTGCTGCATCAAAATAAGCACAAAACAGCCCTCTACCAAAAAAGCATTATTTTTGAGACATGTAAATACTTCAATTTTCTGAGTAGTGAAAACAAATCATCTCCCAATCTCAACATGTTATGGTCAAAAATATAAGATGTAAAATGTAATTTTACCTGTTATACTTTCATCTCCTTCCAAACCATCTATTTTTCCAGTAAAGCAGGCCTTTCCTAAGTCAAATAAGTCAACATTACCACTCTTATAGCCGAGTATAATTTCCTCTGGATTTCGGCCTTCAGAGATAGCAGTGACTTCCGTAGATTCACCATTGTCATACACCTTCACTTCCTTTGGTTTATCACCTGTAGCTGAAGCATTAATCTGATATTAGTTAAGGTTACTGCATGTTCATTTAAAAATGTGCGCAAATAAATCGAATGCAACCCCTAAAATATTGTACATTGTGGTTTGAAATGCTCAGACCTTTTTAAGTGATTCAATACTCTGAAACTTGCAATTAAGTACAATTATTATCAACGAAATAAGTAGTTTCTTAATTTAAGAAAATATGATTCATACTTACCAAGCAACACGCCCCTTGCAGTTCCAACGTAAAACCTACTTTTGGTTACGTCCATATTATAATTTTCCTTTTTAACATATTATAATACAATTTTCCTTTAAAAAAAATAAGGCCTAACGTGTCAAGATTTTCACATAACAATACCGCTTAATTATTTGAAGCAAAAAGATTAAAAGACAGGCCGAAAAGACCATTAAAAATAAAAAGGCGCCAAAAATCTACCCAAGACAAGAAACATGTGCGTGCCTTTAGCGCCTGCCTTCAGCTTTAATCGTTGACGATTTGACGCGAGACGAACGTCTCGCGGAAGCATTGCCGTTGGCTGCCATCAAGGTCGAATGTTACAAACCTACAAAAAGTAGGGATTCTTTGTGAATGTATTCGCGGAAACACATGCAAGCTGCTGTATATTTCATAAAAAGTGCATCCAAAGTACGGGCACGTATTACAATAAGTAATGTTTCACTTTTCGCATGGCCCTCCGCTCGCTACGGGGGCTCAAGAAAAGAAAATTAACCAGGGGCTAATCCAAACGTAACCCAAGACATACTTAAAATCAAGAAAAAAACCGTTTAGAAACTTAACCTTAAAAAAAAAGGCAACGGGGTTTGAACCCGCCGATAGTCGCCGAATGACATATATGCGCCGAATTGAGACCTAACCATCTAAACCTCTAGACCACGACGGCTCATCCTGCAAATCGATTGCATCGCGAAGACATCAGCATTATAAAATCCTTTACACAAATAGTGCACTATATAAAAATCGGCCTTTCCTATTGGTCGATCCGCATGGCCCTCCGCTCAAGAAAAGGCGAACTAACCAGGTGCTAACCCAAACTAACCCAAGATATACCCAAAATCAAGAAAAAAACTGTTTAAAAATATAATCTTAAAAAAATAAATAAAAAATAGTAACGGGGTTCGAACCTAGGCCGTCCAGGTGAGAACCAGCTGTATAAACCTCTACACCACGAGAGCTCTCGGCAGAAATCGATTGCATCACGCAGACATATCGTAATACGAGATGGATCGACCAATAGGAGAGGTCGATTTTTACATAGTGCACTATTTGTGTAAAGGATCTTTAAATGCAAGACATCAAATACAATCGCTCGAGTCAACGCCACCTACACTAGATGACGCTGGAGACGCTTTTACCACGGCATAATAAACAATCGGCAGGCTCACTCGCCTTCTCGATAACATTACGCGCATATCCTCGCGCACGCCGCCATTTTAGGGGTCCAACCTCTCAATCAAGCCATTGGGCATTTACGAAAATTGTACCGATATCTACCAGTAGGTATACAGCGGTAATCAGCTGAGTAACATCGATACGTTCCGGTAAATGGTAATTGTCGAACGGAACGGTGCGGGTCGCGAATAACTATCGCAATCTTGGCTACTTTTCAAATATTAGATAGTAGTGATTCGGAAACGGAGGGCATTATAAAGTTGTTTCAGTTTCAACGCAGAAAACATAAAAGAAGAAAAAAATAACCTGTGTGTATTGAAAAATGTATTGAAAATGTTGCTTTTCGCTATATGATGTTGAAGGTAATTAAATTATTTCTCTCTAAAACTGAATGTAATAGTAAATTATTTTCAGAATTTCGATAGTATATAAGTAACAACAAGCTCGCAGGCTAAATTTGTAGATTATGTCAATATAAGGTGTAAACAAACCGACATATACCGACACAAATAGCAGATCCATAAAGGTGGATCCCGGTACATGAATCGGTAGATTCAATTTAATTACAGAACGCGGTTGGTTAATGGAACACAAATTAACGAACGCTTAGATACCTACCGGTAGATACCGCTCCAATTATCGTAAATGCCCATTGTCGTCGTTTGTTACAATAAATAGAAATAGTTACGGCAGCTAGGAGTCAGTAGCGTGTGCCTTCATCTCACATTTATTTCCAAATTTTAGTACATTATGACACATTCCTAATGATAATGATATGCTATGATTTTTTCCCGCGCTTTGCTACACGTCAGACAACGCGTTTTCGGCGCGGGTTACAAGCACCTAAACGGGGCAAGGTGTGTGCCCTATCACAATAAAAGGGGTTGTGATGCTGTTATTTTATTTATTAGCTTTCCTTGGGGCTCAACCCCTTCAAAACACCTACCAGTTAGTGTCAGCATTTGGCTGTAGTGTATGTTTGTAATGAAGTATTTTAGTTTTTATTGATAAAGTACTTAATGCAGGGAAAAGTTCTGCAAAAACCCTGCTTAGAATTGATCATAGATGAGCGTACAATACGGAACGATACAAACAATTATATTTACAACATGTACTATCCCAGAGGAGGGTTGAAGAGTAAAAATTAATATTTACATATGTACAAGTTGTTCAGATTTAGTGTCTAAATCTGGTTCCGGTGGCCAGGAATTGTAACATACCAGGAGCAAAGAGCGAGATTTATATTCGGCTGCGGTAAATAGGACGCATCCGTGGCGGTGTTGTGTATGGAGTATGTCTGTATTAATGTTATAGTGCAATATTTGCAGTATCCTGTTGCACGCATCACCTCCATGCTCGAGCCTGGTAGGTGAGTACGTGCCAGGTTGTGTTTGTGTCATTGTTTTAATAACACACTCTCTATATTAAGTGCTTTATCTTGTTCTTTATGCATGGATGTTGTCAGCTACCTATATTCAGCTGTGTATCTGTATCTTTTCGCTCTCCGTCGGGTCAGCCGAGGGAGCAATGAAGCTGATTTAGGCGCGTTTCGCAGCTGTTCGGTTTAGTGTTGCTGTTTTCATATGACAGAGGGATGTGTGTAGGTGTTCTATATAATATTTACAATGGGAAAATTTTATATTCACGGTTTGAAAACTTGGTTAGGGTGGTCTGATTGGTTTAAAATAAACTGTCGAGTCTCTATATATAGGACCGTGCTTTGGCCGGCGCTCCGGGTCAAATCTCTCGTTGGCTATGTCCGCCGTCAGCGGTGATCCCCGTATTTCAGATTCAAAGAACCTACACGCTAGGCCGTCTATATGCTCGTTGACGAGTTCCATGCCCGCCCACGCGTGCAGGTCCTCTACTCTGATTCTATCCCTTAGGGAGACCGAAAAGGCGGCTCTTAGGTAATTGTTCTGTATTATTTGTACCTTTTTCATGCGAGATTTGGCCGCGGAGCACCAGATAGGGGCACCATATAAAATTGCCGGTCTTATGATGGATCTGTAAATAATAAGTTTATTTTGGGGGCTTAAAAAGGATCTGGGCGATATGAGAATATTAAGGCTCTTTTTAATAGCGATATTTTTCTGAGTTATATGTTCTATATGCTTACTGAAATTTAGTTTCTTATCAAAAATTATCCCAAGATATTTGACTCTGTCTTTAGGTGTAATTTGTGCATTGTTTATTACGAGAGGTGTGATTTCGATGTTAGTCCGCTTGCGCGATAACACTATAAGCTCTGTTTTTCCAGCGTTTAGGGTAATCTTCCACTTCTCGTAATATTGTGTAAGTGTGTCAAGGTGTCGTGTAATGTTTGTTTTGGCCACTTCGGCGTTAGGATCTTGGGAATAAATTACTGTATCATCCGCATACAGGGCTTGACGGGTATTGGGATTTGAAGGAAAGTCAGCAATAAAATAACTGAAGAGTTGCGGTGATAGTACCGTTCCCTGTGGTACTCCGGCGTGGATGCGCCTGACTGACGATGTCTGCTTACACACTCGGGTTTCAAAGATGCGCTCGGCAAGGTATGACTCAATCAGAGCTGCTAAATGCAGTGGCAGTCCATACTCCACATACAGTTTGAACAGCAGTCCATTGTGCCACACCTTGTCGAAAGCCTTTTCTATGTCGAGGAGCAACATCACGGTAGATTGCTTCTGATTGAAGCATTGGTAGACGTCAGTTGCGATTTTCGCGGCTAGCATGGTAGTGCCATGCTTTCCGCGAAAACCGAACTGCTCCTGCGGCAAAATGCGCAGTTTTTCCACCGCGCTGTTGATCCTCGGCAACAGAAGCTTTTCAGCGACCTTACCGAGTGTGTTTAGCAGCGAGATTGGCCTATATGAGGCCGGTGATTTCAGGTTTTTGCCTGCTTTGGGGGACAGCACTATGCACGCTTTCTTCCAGGCAGAGGGGAAGTGTTGCAGCCGAATAATTGCATTAATAATGTGCATATATTGGATTAAGGTTTTGTTAGGCATGTTTCTAAGTAGGATGTACGGAATATTATCCGGACCAGGAGCTTTATTTCTCGGAAGTTGGCAGAGAACTTTGCGGATTTCCGCCGGGGTCACTCTGAGTTTTTCGAGTGCTACAGGGGCGACAGGGTACTTTCGGTCTTTGAACCGATTGACTTGTTTCGTGATATTTACGTGCTCCAGTGTCGCGTTTGGTACCTCGCTGTAGACTCCCTCTAGGTAGTCCGCGAAGGCTTCTGCTTTCCCTAGATCGTCGATAATATCTAGGCCGTTATGTCTAAGCTCAGAGCTTTCAGCAGAGCCTCCGCGGACTCTCCTAGCGAGTTTCCACAGCGAACCTTCCCTCACACTGACACTGTTCACGTAATCAAGCCATTGCTTGTTTCGGTGTTCACGAATTTGTACCTTTATCGCCTCT
Organism: Pissodes strobi; assembly: GCA_016904865.1. Classification (NCBI taxonomy): domain Eukaryota; kingdom Metazoa; phylum Arthropoda; class Insecta; order Coleoptera; family Curculionidae; genus Pissodes; species Pissodes strobi. The sequence continues at coordinate 9,111 of JAEQML010063123.1, read as the reverse complement.
GTGAGCTCTCTCACTCGGGCTGCCTCAATTTCTGTCCTGTTTCTCTGCCATCTGCGTCGAATTCTATTACGGAAAGAAATTAAATTTAGGATAGGTTCGGGAAGTATTTCTGTCCTTGGACGTATAATTGTCCTTGGACACATTGCATCACGGATGCGCTGGATATTTAATGTTAGATTGCTTACCTCATTTTCAAGTTCCTGGGTTGTGTCTATTTGTCGGGGAATGACAGTTGCCTCACTTAGCCTCTCTCGGAACGCTCTCCAATCAAAATTCCTGTAAGAGATTACGGTGTCTTCCGTAGCTGGCGCTCTGCGATGCAGTGTAATCTTTATTGGAAAGTGGTCCGAGTTTAGCGTATCCATTTCCTGGAGCCTTGAAGCTCTTATCGCCCCCCGAGTAATAGCTACATCCAGGAACGAGGCGCTTCGGATGAACGTGGGATTTGTGGTTTTGTGAAATGATATTTCCAGGTTATTCCCGATTATTCTCCTTAATAATCTACCCTTAGCATTGGTAACGCCGCCCCATTCTGCGTGGGTAGCATTTAGGTCACCAATGAGTAAGGATACCCTATTTTGCGGTAAAAAAGCAAGGATATCGGGTTCAGTGAGGCGGAGAGCCGGAGGGGCGTAGCCGCCGTTAATACGTAGGCCATCCGCAGTCTCTATACTGACATGTTCAATATTCGTACGGATGTTACGCACTCTCTTGTATCGTATTGACCTATGTATTAGACAGGCGACGCCGCCTCCAGCTCGATCAGGCCTATCATACCGCTCCAACCTGTAGTTTCGTATGTTTAATACGAAGTCTACGTTTATGTTGGTTTCAAGTAGGAAAATCACTTGAAAATTGGAAGAATACACAAAATTTCTGAACTCGCCCAATTTGGACCTAATTCCGTTACAATTCCAGCTTGCAATATTGTACATGGATACATTTATATATTAAAGTTGTTATATTCAAGTGTGAAGAAGCCTATCGAGGCTTGCATAATTTGTATGCGGTCGCCTCGACACGCTTCGAGCATATTTGCATACGCTTCAAGTGCTCTAAAAAGCTCATCAATATTTATAAGACTGTTGATTTTAGTTATAACATCATGTAATTTAGTTAAGTTGGTAGTTATGTTTGAAGGATTTGAATTTATATTTAAGTTAGGAATATTTTGTTGAAGTACAGCATCACTAACCTGTACAGTTTTGTTTTTATCTAATTGGTTGTCTCTTCTTTGGCTCCTTAGAGGGGGAAACTGCCCTTCGTATTCTTCTTCCCGTGCTTGAAGTGGGCCCTTGCTCGGGCCAGGGTCTCTTCGCTGACCCACGGCATTTCTGGATTCTTGTGGGTTCCTCCCGGCGGGATTTGTCGGTGGAGGCGCCGGCCTGTACACCTCTTTTGATTTGTTGGTCTGTGGTTTTAGCAGATTTAACTTATAAAGGTATACGGGACATTCCTCGTTGATTGACCTATGTGGCCCTGCACAGTTGGCGCACTTTACATTGTCGTTTTTGCATTCCGTTATATCGTGGGCCATTGCACATTTGCTGCAGGCGACTTGTCTGTTGCAGTATGTTCTAGCGTGACCATACTGCTGACACTTTTTGCATTGCATTACCGGGCGTCCTGCCCTTCTGTTTTCCCAGCTGACTCTGACTGACATAATCGTTTTACAGTCCTGGTTTAGTTTCTTGACGGTATGTGATGCTTCTAGGATGACCAGGTACATTGGCCACCTAGTTTTCTTCATTTCGAATATATTCCTCACTGGTAGGCGGTATTCATCTTTCAAAGCTTCGGCTATTTCTTCAGGCTTTACATCCCCGTCTAGCCCCTTCAGTACAAAGGCTCTGGTTTTTTCAGTGGACTCGGCATAAGTGTGATATTCCGCATGTTCATGATTTAGCATACGTTTTAAGGTATGCAGATCGTTAAGTGTACATCAGTATACAATTACTGAATTTTTTGTAAATTTCAGTTCGTAATTTTCAATGTGGAGGTTTTTAAGATCACTCCTGAGTTGTCTGTGATCGTTCGGCCTACCTTTTATAACCACCGGGGGCGGTAGAGTGGGTTTTTATTTAGGGGTCGCTCTTGGTTTTTTGGCTGCTCTTGCTCTAGTGTTAATAGCCTTAGACGCCGAAGAGGACGCAATACTGACATTATCGTCCTCTGTGACCATATCTTCAAGTGGTTGGAAGCTATTGCTTGTTTCAAGGGTTGGTTGCTGCCCAATGTCCAGCGTGGCCACTCTGAAGTTTCGTTTAAATGGTAGCTGCTTAAACGGAACCTTAAATATGTCTTTCTGTGATTCTTGTTGCAGTGTTTGTGTGTTGGAGTCTCTTTGTGGGGAGGGTGGGTTGCCTGGTCCTGGTTTTTCAGGTGGCTCGTTTTGAGTGATCACTGGCGATGTGTCTCTTGATTTGGCTGTGTATGGCTGTTTGCTACTAGTGGTCTTGGGTTTTTTACTACTTGTTTCCGCGCTTAGTAGTGAAGAAGGGCTGGCCTTCTTTTTACCAGTGTCTATTTTTGACCGTATCGGTTTTTTAATTCCAATCGGGTGGGCGTCTTTCAGGTGCTGTCTTACCCTGGTAACTATCTTCCAGAGATCAGCTCCGCTGAGCTCTTCTGGGTTTACTTTCTGTAAAGCCTCTACGTTTATTTTACATGTCAGGCATACTTCCATATACCTGACTGCTTTTTCTAATATTTTGTTGATTGTGGTCATACTTATCTTCCTGTCCGGGTTCAAGTCCAAGGATACGTTAGACATACTGTCCTCGTCGTCCTGTGGCTCATCCATGTTAGTTTCGGGGTTACGCCCCCGAGGGCTAACAAATAAAACAAGTTCCCTGAACTTTCAGGTGACTTTACTAGTATTTAAAAATAAAAGCAGTCAAGTAGTTTTTTCAATATAGAATTCCGATAAATCGAAGAATTAAATACGCGCAGAGCTCCTTTGTACCTGAGAACTCCTTATCAGGTCTTGCTGCAAAAACGGTACAGCAAGAAATCAGCGTGTGCCTTGAATGTATAGTTGCTTTTTGATTGTGATGTGAGTTTATAGTTCAATGGCGATGTGTATTATGTAGTTTCTGTCAGTTTTCTAAGAATCGTAGATTAATTTTCTAGATTTTATGATATAGCAGTTTTTTTCTAGTGTAATTTATTAACTTTGACATGTTTTCACTATGCCTCGGCAAAATTCTGCAGCAAAAAACTGTAGGAACAAACGAATAAAATGCAATAAAAACTTTTTTAGGTTTCTCAGCGACCCTATTAGGTATGTATATGGGATACAATTTAAAACTACTATTTAAGGGTCAATACTTACTTATTTAGATTTAGGACGGTCAGTTCAAACAGGAAAATGTAATTAAGAGTTTAGGGTCAATATTTAATATTTATAGACTTTAATACGATGGGGATTTCAGTAGTGAATTTGTGTACAGGGTGGATCGAATTCGAATCTATGTATGGAGAACTCTAAAACCGTAAGAGATGCAGTGTTGGTCAAATCAGGGCAAAATTGCGCATTTAGGTGCCTAACAATAGGCCATTAAGAAAGTTTTAAATTTCCGAGTATTTCCGGAGATATCCGAAAAAAAAACCAAAATATTGAAAAATCATTTTATTTGTTTCATGAGCTTATTATCAAGACGAATTTTAAATTGGATTGCACTTTTGCATTGCCATTTTCTTGCTCTATCCAATGATGACATCCAGTTAGGAATCCGACGTTTCGTCTTCAAGGGGACATCATCAACTTTCTTTTTTTTTAAATACGACTTATATTTTTTTTATCGTTTTTCACATGATCTTTTCGTTATTAATATGAATGTTCTTATTATTTTTTTTCACATTTCTTTTTTTAAATTACTTATTTTGCTTTGGCGTAATTTTAAATGTTTAAGTGACTTTTGAAACTTTTATATTCTATAAAAATATTTTATTTTATTTTCTGTGGTAAGTTAAAAGTCAAAACCTTTATTTTTAATAAAATTAAAAAATAGTAAAATTAAACAGGTTCAATTGTTTTTTACCCCAAAGCAAAATAAATAATTAAAAAAAAATTCAAAATAAAATTGAAAAAGACAAAATTAAATTCACATATTCAATTCCTAATATCCCTTTGAGAAGTTTCACTTCAGTTGTGTGCTTATAAGGGTGAGACACATAATTTTTTACAAAAAGTATTGTGGTCGCTTTGCGATGTTATCAATGACAAACTTTCCAATATAACCATTTTAATATCGTAACGCATTTTTTGAAAGGTTATGCTTATGCACTACCCTTCAATTTCGTAACATAAAATATGGCGTTTTCTATTTAAAATATTATAGAAAAAGGCAATTAAATTGAGCATTTAAGGAAATCATTAAGTTACATAATTTGTATTAAAACGATCAAAAGGGGTGATATGACATTACTGACATTAGATATCATTACTATGACAGATTATTGAGTTTATTAGTAGAAATATTAAAACAGAAAGACATACAAAAACGCAAATGAAGACATTTTGGCAATTCAAAAATGCCAAATAACAGTTTTGTATATTTAGTAATACAAATTGAAATAATATTTCAAAAACATTTTGAATTATTTATCACTAAATCCGGAATTTGCAAACGTTTTGTAGATTTAATTAATTCCACTATTACATTTGACACTCCATGTCCTCTGTTCCCAACATTATATGATATTAAGTTATATTTGAAGCTACGTATATATTACACATTGAAAAATATTAATAGAAACTTTAAGACCATCAATTAAAATAAGCTAATTATTTGGCGAAATCAATAAAGTTTATTTTCCTAATGCTGTTCTTATAAGTTAATTTAAATATACTTTGTGTAAATTATCACTTTTTTGTTTTAATACGACCCTGTCCATCAATAGTTTATTTCATCGGAAAATATCGATACGCCTTAATCCGGCCCTGACTAAGACGCCGGCCAAGGTCACATTTTCATACTCTAATATTGCAATGCGATAAACGGCGAGTGAGCCTGCCGATTGTTTATTATGCCTTGCTTTTACCTTGATGACAGCCAACGGCAATGCTGTCGCGAGACACTCATGACGCGAGGCAGATATTTTATTCTTAAGGATCCTAACGAGTCCTGTTGCCTCACGAGTCCTGGGCTGCGCGCACATTACAATGTTTACGTTTACATTTGTATTTTTTTTTTCACTTCATGCAATACGCAACCAAACGAAACTAACCGAAGACATGCCCAAAATCAAGAAAAAAAAAACGTTTTACGAACATAACTTAAAAAAAAAAGCATGTCTTGCCAGTGTAGGCTTGCCATACGTCCGTTTTTTTAAAGGACAATCCGTTCATTTTAGGGCGTCCGTTTGTTCGGTCCTTTATATGCCCGCGTCCGTTATTTTCAACATTTCCCATAAAACATAAAATTCAATCCGACGAATTTATAATTTACTTAGTAAATATCAATGTTAACGACTTTTGGATAAAAATTAAGGGTGTCGCCCCTGATTAACTTTCTATGGCGCCTGCGGTGCGCTTTTTTGAGATGGATATCTGTTTCTTTTTTTTAGAAATATGGCAACCCTATGCCACTGGAATCGAACCCGTGCAAGGTCACCTGTAGTATAGATGGCCTTGACCCGGACTGCCGGATCAGAATCGCAGCATTTAACCACTGAGCACGAGACTCACTGAAAGCAACTCTCTGGACCAGAGTATAACAGTTGGTTTGTTATACTCTGCTCTGGACCATAAAGACATCACTAGCGTCTCCAGACAGGTCTGTTTTGAACTTTTCTAGTGACCTTCGGCGACTGGCAATATTTAAGTTATTTTGCATGGTCCTCCGCTCGCTTCGCTCGCTACGGGGGCTCAAAAAGCAGGAACTAACCAAAATGAACCCAGATAGAAAACAACTAAAAGTAGAGGAGACAATAAGCGTCAGCACTTTTCATGTTGGTGTACCCGTTTTTGGTGACCTTGACTCTGCTCCGTTGACAACACTAAGTATTGGGAGAAAAATATTTTAAGCTAATGACAATGACATCTGATCACCTAAAATCGGCTGATGGTGTTTTGATTTTGACAATTATACCCTTTGCGCTTGGACATGCGCATAAAAAATCGATTGACAGGCTGTCGCCCTTCTCGTTTTAGTTATTTCTCTCTGACTAACCCAAGGCATACCCAAAATCAAGAATTTTTTTTTTACAAACATAACCTAAAAAATTATTAAAAACATAGCTTGGCACTGATGTGAATCGAACCAGCAACCTTCGCATCACAAACGCGCGAGATTTCAGTTCATATTGCACTTGTGAATGAGAGGCGCGTGATTGGCTAGCTACGTGAGGTGACACATGTCTTCGTGATGCAACCAGTTGTTTGTAAGTCAGCAAATGGTCTAGAGGTCTGCATGGTGTTTTTTTTTAAGTAAACAGTTTTTCCTTGATTTTTGGGTTTTCTTGAGTATGGCTTAGCACCTGGTTAGTTTCCTTTTCTTGAGCCCCGGAGCGAGCGAAGCTAGCGGAGGGCCATGAACTTGCCAATTGCAGGTCTTTAAATCGCATGCATTCACAAGTGCACTACGAACTGAAATATCGTTGCCGGCGCAAGTACAGGACTCGTCAGGCGATAGGACTCGTTAGGATCCTTGAGAATAAAATATATGCTGCCTTGCCTACTACTTACTATATGACACTTAGACAAGGAAAGATAGCATATGACACTTAGACAAGGAAAGATAGCATGTGAAAAAGCCTGTTACCAGCTGCCACATAAATTACTGGGTAACTTCAATAAATTAATTGAAATTATAAGTAATAAATAATAATTAATAAGTTAAAGTAATTTTCAGTCGTAAAATATTATAGCCATTTTATAGGTAGAGTATGAAAAATATATTACCTACGCCTCTGTTGAATGACTCTCCTTGAAGAAGATTTATGGCTTTATTGCTTATTTGATGACTGAAAATATCCAAGATCGGGTATCAAATTACTCTCGATAATTAAATAAACATCCCTACCATGATATACTCAGAGGTAACACAATGTGTACATTATGCATTATTATTAAAACAAGAATTATGCAAATAAACTACAAGGTCAGCAGACAATAATTACCTGTGAAATGAAATTCCAGGCTCCTTCTTCTCACTTCGACTCTTGCAACCATATGCCGAATAATTTACCATTATGAATCTTAGTTTTTATCTCTCTTTGTTCAAAAACTCACAAAATAACTGCAAAATAGCACCGCCACAACAATAAATGTGTTTGCCACATAAATAATGGCCGCCGCTCTGAAAAAGCTTCAATTTCAGTACATTGGGTTAATGTCATGCGCGGTATCCTTACTCTTACCTAATCTAAGATTTGACAACTTGACTTTGACGCTTTTGACACGTGGAAAAGTTGGGTTAGATTCATACGACAAATTCTTATTGTCTTCTATTTGGCTATAAGCTTCGGCTTCTAAGAGGGCGAACAACAATGATATGACCGGATAACGCTCACCACAATACGTTGCTCGAACCGGGTAACAGGGCTTCAGTGTTGTTTTACATTTCATTTTCACTTCACGCATGGTCCTCCGCTCTCTTCCCTCGCTCCGGGGTGCATATATTTTATTATTAACCATCTACACGATTCCTTCCGCCTGACGAGCCGTGGGCTTGCACGCGCATGAAAAATGTATAGAATGACCCGGTTTTTTTTTATCATAATTTAAATGGACACACATACAAAGTGCTGTAAAAGAATTTTTTATCGCGTGTTTTAATTTATCTGAACTTGTATCAGAGCGTGATGTCAGGCCGCGAAAAAATGGTCATGACAAGCTTGGACAAGATTTTTACCTGCCTGTTTAAAAAGGGAAAAATGAGGTTCTATTCTTTTATTTATTTATTTATTTATTTATTTAAATACAAACTCCACAGATTTACATCCATTTACGGAGTAGGACAGGACATGTCAAACCATACTAATTACATAGATCCTCCAATAGGTGATTAATTGTTTTCTTAAATCCATCCAAACCCATTGCAAAAATATCACAGTCATCTCTAATTTCATTACACAGCCTGCCCATTACAATAAGAGGAGAATTGTAGTAATAATTTGTTCTTGCATTGTCAACATATAATGTTAATGGACTTCGTGTCCTATAGGATGGCACATAAAAATTCAGACAACTTAACAAACTTGGATCATAAATTAGGTTATGCAGTAGTTTATAAATAAACACCAAAGAAGCAAATTTTCTGCGCATATCCAAAGATTTGATGTTTAGGGAGATCATGACATCCTGCTTAGCTATATGGAACTCATACAGCCCTGTTTCTTTGTAGTGAACATACCTTAGAAATTTATTCTGTATTTTCTCTATTTCATATTTGTGATTTTTGTAGTATGGGTCCCATATAACCGAACAATACTCAAGAATGCTCCTTACATAAGATATATACAATATTTTAATACATTTTATATCACGAAATAGCTTACAGCTCCGGACAATAAAGCCATACATTTGTGTTGCTTTATTTACGATATTGGATATGTGGGTTCTAAACGTCAACTGCATATCAAAAGTAACACCAAGATCTCGCATTTCTGTGACTTCACTCAAGAGTTTACCACCAATCGTATATGGGAACCTCATAATATTCTTCTTTTTTGAAAAGTGCAGAACAAAACATTTGTTTATATTAAAAAACAAGTTATGTTTAAGTGTCCATTGATGTAACTTATTAAGATTCAGTTGCAGCTTTTGGCAATCTACCCTATCACAAACCCTTGAGTATAGCTTCAGATCATCTGCAAAAATTGCCTTACAGGTTACAAGTGAAGTGAAGTGCGTTACATACGCATTCAATATACAGCAAGTGGGGAACGCGGCCGCGACGTCTTGATAATATTATTTTTTTTTAGACGAGAATTGGGCGTGGCACCCCGAAAATTTGCCACCCCCCCCCCCCCCCAATATGTCCAATGTCCAATGCCCAATGTCCAGTTGCCTACTACTTTTTAAGCTTTACAGGATTACGTTTTTTAATTTTCGAGACACTGCCACAATAGTAATTTAATGTCAAAACGTACATGATTGACCAT
>JAEQML010063122.1:0-23491 GCA_016904865.1 Pissodes strobi | reverse complement strand
GATTATTATTCATAAATATTAAAATATGTCATAATAAACAATGTCGTCGCTCAAATATATTTAAGAAAAATTTCTGTGGAATAATGACTTTCTAGAAAATTTTATCCGTAGAACTCCACGAGCTGGAAAAGTAAGATCTTTATGAAAAAATTGTAAAGAAATCACCAATTTAGCATGCTGTATAGTTTCTTTTATCATCTCGTTGGCTTTCAATATTTTTAAAAGACCATGGCAAAGAACAAAAAAAAATAATAATAATAATAAACGTCTTTTATTTCGAAAATAACAAAATATTACAAAATAGGTAAATCAAAAGAAATTAAAATTTACCGAAATAAGCGATATTTAGCTTAAAAGCTATTCTTACATATAACATATTATTTTCAATAAAGTTACAAATATAATTGCCTGAGCAGCGGTCACTAATACTAATAAACAACTAACAAAAAATTTATTGAAAAAAAATACATAACAATTCTTAGGACAGCTCTCATATTCGATTATTCAATTATTTATTCACGATCGGCAATCCGTTACTTTGCGCTCTAAATACACAAATAACTAATTTATAGATATTGCAATTCGAAATTTTATCCTCAATAAATTTTTATAAAATAATAATATTTATAGTTATAAAAATAAGAAGCTGGATTATTACTTACATTTTCTTCGAACATCTTTTCGAATTCTTCTTTGTGTGCTTTTTTTGATAGCGTGATTTTTCGATAGCACTTTATATGATAACCACTATTTTCTCTTGTCAGTACAAGTTTTCCATAAGCGAAGTTTTTGATCTTACGAAACTTGATCTAATTGCAGCAAAAAGTGTAGGAGTGATCCGTAAATGGAATCACTCCTCCTGAAGAATCGCACACAAAACACGTGCACATTTTAGAAACACGTGAAATCTAAATTTTTTAGTGGAACCGACATAGGAAAACACGCCGTTCCACCCAAAAGTCAATAATCGTCAACTGGAGGCTATTAACAGAGAAAAAATCACATCAAAAAATTTGACAGAATCGTCAAATTTGATGTTTCGTGTTCCGCCGCCTTTGATTTTGAGTGATGAACTCCTTATTTTACGGACATAAATTTTAAACAGACAGAGCGTTTAATATAGTGCTTGATCATATTATGGAAAATTATTAAACAATTTAATCTTTCTAACACATTATTTTTAAAATAAAATACAAATTTAAATAAAATACAAGGAATAAAAAATATTATTTTTTAACAACTTTCAATAATTAAAAGCTATTTAAATATTATTTTAAGCTTTGAAGTTGACCAATTAGTCACACGCACGCGGACTAATGAAACAAATTAGAGACTCCATAAGTGACGTTTCTTTGACAGAAATCCTCCTTATATGACGCATGTAAAAACAAAAATGGTCCGCCCAAAAACCCAAGCTCCGGGCCAATTCGGGGAAATTTCTGAGTTTTTTTCTATCATTAGCGCCACCTATAAGGGACGCGTTTTTTGTCGGCCGACCACGAAAGTCTTAAATAAAACATTGTTGTCTTTCAAATAAGAATAGGCCGACCTGACAGTTCTGTCAGGGAGTCTAGTCATCAAAAATGGAATTTTGGAATTGGTCGGCCGAGTGTGGTGTGGTTCGGCCGACTTGACAATTTTTCATCCCCTAGGGTCTATCTACCGACTGATCGCGAAAAAACACGACAGTTATGTGACGGTACCTAGGCATCTCATTTCTTTGGACAATTAGCATAATTGTCAATTACTGTTCAAGGCCAGCCTCGCCGACCAACGGTTTCTTATTTGGCCCAACTAAACAATATTTTTTTTCTTCAAACGTCAGTAAATCCGTTATTACTCGACTGTGTAGGCGGCCGTGAAGTTTCGTTTTTCCTCCGCCGGAGCTTTACTTTTCACTTTTCCGCCGGCGGAGGTAAAAACAAACATCAAAATAAGCGTCAACAACTCAAGATTTATTAAACTACAATTTGTATTTATCACTCAATTTGTGACTGCATTTCTAAAAATCACTAATTTAGGAACAAATGGTTTATTATTTAATCGAACTTACTCAATAACTGCTTATCAATACGGAATTAAAACGCAATCGGAGACGTAATCTTAAAAAAATAATTATTGTTGATAGTGTCCACTGACAGCTTGATGTTACATTATATTCACCGACATGCGACACCGGTCTAAGCAAGGCCACCTACTACCGTGGTCTAAGCCGCCTTGCGAACCCATTTATCTTTGATAATAATTAGATATTATTACTATTAAAAAGAGATGTTTTTGCATTAATTTGTCGACATTTGAAGAAAAAACAGCATATTTTATTTGGAGGAAAAGTTACTTTTCATGGCTTGCTCTCTATTACCAGCCTCACTCCGTTCGGCTGTTAAACACGAGCGCGCCATGAAAAGTATCACTTTTCCTCCATATAAAATAATATACTATTATCATACAAAATCCTGACAGTTCAGAAACCACACTATTATGACGGTCGCCTCTCGGACTATAACATTATGCTCGGTTTTTGGTTTGGGATTTAATCCTCTGCGTTCCTTTACAGCATTTTCGCAGGGTTCTGCTTTCATGGCTAATACAGGTTTAGTTATTACTCAATCTGTATTGTACTGTTCTGTTTTTTCGCCCAAGGTAAGTTTTTTCACTTTTTTTCCATCAAAATATGATTTTGGTTACTAAGTATTCGAAGCCTAAAATTAAGAAAAAGCTTAGATGAAGATTTTTATCTATATTTTTTAAGTGTAATACCAAAGTATATGTAAACTAGTAACTCCACTCCCCCAAATAATTGTTGGCCGCATGTGGAGCGTTTTAGTTTAATCAGTCGTTCGTATGTAGGCAGAGTGTTCAGAACAGAGTCGGATTTGTGAAAATCCTTAATTTTATTTCTATTTTAATATTTTATTCGGACTTCGGTGGAAATATATACCAAGCAATGAAAAGTACAAAGGTAAATAGGAAAAATCTATAGTCGGATTAGTGAATAGATATGTTAATAAAATTAGGTGAAGGAGGCGACAAGACCGGAAAAATCGTCTAGGTGTCAGATTTTTTTTATAAGTACAAGGTGTCCCAAATTCGGGCCTCATCATTGGGATCTCGGATACTAGAAGAGATACGAGGTCGTTTAAATGGAGGCAAGGTTGCGCAGTTTGATGCTGATCAAAATGCCACCTTACAAGTTTAAAAATTTACGAATACTTCCGAAGATTTTTGGAAAAAACCGAATATTCGCGATTTAATTTTTATTTTTTTATGACTCTATTTGAATAGGTATAACAAAATAAATTTCACATTTTCATTGCTACTTTTTCTGTTCTTCAAGATGATCTTATCAGATTCTCAAGCCGACGTTTCGTCTTTGAGCTGCCACCATCAACTTTGTTTTTTTAAATACGACCCTGGATTTTTTATTACGGATTTTAAGAGCCTCTAAGGTCCCAAAACCAATCGCACTTATTCGAAAAAATTATATTAGTTACATTTTCCATAAGAACTCTATGTGTTAGAGAGAGACAGAAAATATATTTTAAATAGGATTAAAAACAAACACCTTTTTTCACGCATTAACGCTTTTCATAAAGAAAACTTAAAAACTAACATAAGAAATGGTTAATAAATAATATAATTATTAAAGTGTCAACCCTCAAACCATAGGCTCTAGGCTATATTTGTAGCTGTTTACCCAAGTAAATAGTTGTGTGGGATTAGATTTGGAACAAATAATAAATTTCGCATTCTCATTGTTGTATCGCACTTTTTCGAAAAAATCATTTTAATATTTTATGAATGTTGCGATTTTACCAAAAATCTTTTTTCTGTCTCTCTCTAACACATGAGTTCTTATGAAAAATACCATTAATATGAATTTTTCGAATAAGTGCGATACATCATTGATTTTGGGACCTTAGAAGCTCTTAAAATCCGTAATAAAAAATCCAGGGCCGTATTTAAAAAATCAATGTTGATGATGATAGCTCAAAGATGAAACGTCAGTTTGGAAATCTGATGACACCATCTTGTAGATCAGAAAAAGTAACAATGTGAATGTGAAATTTGTTTTGTTATATCTATTCAAATAAACTCATAAAAAAATTAAAATTAAATCGCGAAAATTCGGTTTTTTCCAAAAATCTTCGAAAGTGTTCGGAATTTTTACAATTGTATGGTGGCATTTTGATCAGCATCAACTCGCGCAACTTTGCCTCCATTTAACCGACCTCGTAACTCTTCTAGTTTCGGAGATCCCAATGATTAGGCTCGAATTTGGGACACCCTGTACATATTATATAACGATATTGGAATGCTTTGTAAATATTAAATATATTTTGGCACTGTGAAACTAACCCAAAGTTGATTCGACGACAAACTCAAACTAACCAAATCTATTAAAATTGATTATAACGTATCGGAACTGGTTCAAATAACTAAAATAAGTTGAGACTAAGTGAAACTAGCCGAAAGTTGTTTGGACGACTAACCCAAACTAACCCAAACTAACCCAAAGTTGATTCGACGACTAACCCAAACTAACTAAATTTATTAAAATTGATTATAAGGTATCGGAACCGGTTCAAATAACTAAAATAAGTTGAGACTAAATGAAACTAGACGAAAGTTGTTTGGATGACTAACCCAAATTAACCAAATCCATTAAAATTTATTATAACGTATCAGAACCAATTCAAATGATTAAAATAAATTGAGACAAAGTGAAACTAATCAAAAGTTGAATCGACGATTAACCCAAACTAACCAAATCTATTGAAATTGATTATAACGGATCGAAACCGCTTTAAATGACTAAAATAAGTTGAGAATAAGTGAAAGTAAGCGAAAAATAAGTTGAGAATAAGTGAAACTAACCGAAAGTTAATTGAACACTAACTCAAACTAACCCAAACTAACCAAATCTATTGAAATTTATTATAACGTATCGGAACCGCTTTAAATGACTAAAATAAGTTGAGAATAAGTGGAACTAAGCAAAAAAAAGGTGAATCAACGACTAACCCAAACGAACCAAACCTATTAAAATAGATTATAACGTATCGGAACTGGTTCAAATGACTAAAATAAGTTGAAACTAAGTGAAGCTAGTCGAAAGTTGATTGTAGTCGTCCCCAAACTCACCCAAACTAACCAAATTTAGGGAAATTGATTATAACGTATCGGAACCGGTTCAAATGACTAAAATAAATTGAAACTATGTGAAACTAATCGAAAGTTGATTGGACGACTAGCCCAAACTAACCAAATCTATTAGGATTTATTATAACGTATCGGAACCGTTTTAAATAACTAAATTAAGTTGAGAATAAGTGAAACTAACCGAAAGATGAATCAACAACAAACCCAAGCTAACCAAACCTATTAAAATTGATTATAACGTATACGAACCGGTTCAAATGACTAAAATAAGTTGAAACTACGTGAAGTTTATCGCAAGTTGATTGGATGACTAATCCAAAGTAACCAAATCTATTAAAATTGTTTATAACGTATCGGAACCGGTTCAAATATCCAAAATAAGTTAAGGCTAAGAGAAACTAACCGAAAGTTGGTGACTAACCCAACTAATAACATCTTTTAACATTGATTATAACGTCTTAGAACCGGTTCAAATGATTGAAATATGTTGAGACTAAGTGAAACTAACCGAAAGTTGAATCGACGATTAACCCGAACTAACCAACCTAATCCGGTTAGCTGTTCAATCAACTTTTTGTTTCACTTAGTTTCAACCTATTTTAGTCATTAGAACCGGTTCAGATACTTTATAATCAATTTTAGTAGATTTGGTTACTTTGGTCTAGTCGTCGATTCAACTTTCGGATAGTTTCACTTTTTCTCAACTTATATCAGTCATTTAAAGCGGTTCCAATATGTTATAATCAATATTAATAGATTTGGTTAGTTTGGGTTAGTCGTCGATCCAACTTTTGGTTAGTTTCACTTATTCTCAAGTTATTTTAGTCATTTAATGCGGTTCCGATACATTATGATCAATTTTAATAGATTTGATTAGTTTAGGTTAGTCCTCGATTCAACTTTCGGTTTGTTTCACTTAGTCTTAACTATTTCAATCAGTTGAACCGATTCCGATGCGTTATAAACAATTTTAATAGATTTGGTTAGTTCTCGTTAATCGTCGAATCAAGTTTCGTTTATAGTTTCACTTAATTTTAACTTATACCTTAGTCCTTTGAACCGGTTCCAACACGTTATAATCAGTTTTAATAGATTTGGTTAGTTTGGGCTAGTGGTCGAACCAACTTTCCGTTCGTTCACTTATTCTTAACTTATTTTAGTCATTTAAAGCGGTTCCGATACATTATAATCAATTTTAATATATTTTTTTAGTTTAAGTTAGTTTTCCAATAAACTTTCGGTTAGTTTCACTTAGTCTTAAATTATTTCAGTCATCCGATACGTTATAATCAATTTTGATAGATTTGGTTAGTTTGGGTTAGTAGTTCAATCAACTCTCGGTTAGCTACACTTATTCTCAACTTATTTTAGTCATTTCAAGCTTTTCAGAATACATTAAAATCAATTTTAATAGAATTGGTTAGTTTGGGTTATTCGTCAACCACTTTCGGTTAGTTTCATTTAGTCTCAACTTATTTTAATTATTTGCATCTGTTCCAACACGTTATAATCAATTTTAATAGATTTGGTTAGTTCGGGTTAGTCCTCCAATCAACTTTCGGTTAGTTTCAGTTAGTATCAACTTATTTTAGTAATTTGAACCCATTACGATACGTTATAATCAATTTTAATAGATTTTGTTAGTTTTGGTTAATCGTCGAATCAAGTTTTGGTTAGTTTCACTTAGTCTAAGCTTATTGTGGTCATTTGAACCGGTGCCGGTGCCGATACGGTACAATCAATTTTGATAGATTTGGCTAGTTTTGGTTAGTCGTCCAATCAACGATACAAAAATGCCATAACGCGAGACGAAAACATAAACCATGTCATAACGCGGCCTTGAAAAATCACTTACATGAAACCAAAGAAGTATAGTAAAAATGAGATTCCGAAGTATTATATTATTATATATTTTTAAATACATTTTAGGTAATCCACTATTATTGCTATCTTTGAAATGGTCAAAGCTACAAAATTGATTAAATTAGAAAGTTGCCATTATTGATGCCTTTTCAAGATCGATTTGCAGTGTTGTTAAATTCTTGTTAGATTTTGAGATAGCAACAGTGGTATCACCTAAAAATGACACCCCGTATAGCAAATTTTTTTTCAATTTCCTTCTATTAAATATTTTTACAACTTTGCTCAGTTTCACTTTATTTTTCACCCGGCCGGCATTCAGTAGGTCTTTCGGTACGAGTCCATACAATCTCCTGAATACATCTCTGACTAAAGAAAGCCACGCGAATCAATCGGACACTTACGCAGCGCATCGGTCATCTCCAGTTGACACTTGATATAAAAGAATGTGGCTGAATTACATCAAAGGATTTACCGCTGAGTGAACTTACTAAATACCTCTTCCCTATTTTCATTTTGGTTTACGTCGTGTCTCTTATCGAAGCAGTCGAGAGTTTTACTGCAACCAGGCTGGAAATAAAAAAAATATTTAGAAAACAAAACATTATGTCTTTTTTAAAAAATACCTGCCCCTCTACAGTAGCAGCCACTGCTGAATCATTTCGTTTATTTTATGTTCCTCTTCCGCTCTGTTAAACTTGTTTTCAAGATTTGCCACGGGAACCTAAAATTAAAAAGAAAGAAATAAATAAATATATAATACTTTGTCGGAAAAAAATACCTTTTAAATTTTTTTCGAGAATCGCCTTTTTTTTCGCTGCTCAAACTAACTCTTGGATAATCTGTATCGCTCTCGCTCTCACTCTCACTGCTAGGCTTGTAATCTTTGTCCTTATCGCTGTCATCGAATGTAATCTCTACATCGCTCATATCATTCTTCCCGGCCATTACAGTACTAGTTCTAGGCTGTGTTGTAGTCAGAACATCTCTAATTGTTTGAATACATTCTTCTTTTTGTTCTTTGCTCTCAAGACGATCAGTAGAAAATGTAGATGTTTCGCACTTTACCCAGGGAAACATTTTAACTGGTTCGACAAAACGCTGTAAAAGAGGAATAAATACGAGTAAGAATCAGTATTGTGGAATAAACAGAAACGAAACTAGTTCAAGAAAACAGTTTTTATGCAAGAAATACTTACCATTTTTTTCGTTGGATCATCATTCTCCATTAAGGCGAACTTTAAAATACGTCTTGTGCTCACTTATCCCATTGATTTGTATAGGAGTGGATAAGCAATAAATAGACCAAACATGGCAAATTTACGACCGCGAAATGTAAACAAAGATTTCTATTTGGACTTGCGCATTAGAAAATTAGCAGGAGCTAGTTGTTGCACCGTGAAGGTA
Organism: Pissodes strobi; assembly: GCA_016904865.1. NCBI lineage: Eukaryota > Metazoa > Arthropoda > Insecta > Coleoptera > Curculionidae > Pissodes > Pissodes strobi. The sequence continues at coordinate 15,061 of JAEQML010063122.1, read as the reverse complement.
AATAGGCAGGCCCGGACTTCGAAAGTGATTATTTCACCAAATATTCGGTAGAGGAGTCTTGCCGATTGTGAAATGGGCCCCAGTTAGCATAGTAAAACAAACGATAAGGTATAAATAAGTAATATTTATAATAATTAGACTTACTTAAAATAGGAAATCCTGGGTATTTTGCCTCTACTACTACAAAACACAACCATACACTTTCGGGATTCTATTTTGGTAGCTTCGCCCATTGTTTATATGCATATTGTTCAATTTAAACGAAAATCAAAATAGGGTACGCACAAACCACAAACGTGAACCACTAAACTAAAACTAATTAAGCAACTACAGACACTAGGTCCAAAGAAAGTAAAAAAAAAGTAAAAAATGGAATTATTAACTCAAAACGCCGCGCCGTCAAAACGAAAACACGTCAAAGCCAAAAGCCAAGTTCGATCCTGACCGACGCCTGCTGAGACGGCAAGTGTTTTAGTGCGCATGACAAAACGGTATCTTCTTTGTTTACGTTTTCCCATTTTGCGTCGATTTTTTCATGCGCAAAAACCTGTTTTTTCGCCCATAGGTTGCCACTTTTGAATATTGCGACAGGCGGCTATTGCTTATCCACTCCTATACAAACAATGACTTATCCTCGATGAGGCTGTCGTCATAACGTCTCCCATTGAACTTTAATGAACAACTGAAGCAGCGCGACCTTCGCGACTGTTCATCACAATACATAGTGTGTGCATCGTGCTGTTCATATAATTTATGCCTAGGGTCTGCACCATAACTTTGAGCTATTAACTGTTTTAATAGTTTTCATGTACTTCGCGATATTTTTTATACAACCAGTCGTTTGTGTGACCTCTGATGGTCTAGAGGTCTGCATGGTTGGCCTTCACTTCGGCGATCCGGATTGAAACCACGTTGGTCTTTTTTAAGGTTATATTTATAACAGTTTTTTTCTTGAGTTTGGGTATGTCTTGGGTTAGTTTGGGTTAGCACCTGGTTAGTTTCCTTTTTTTTCAGCCCCCGAAGGGAGCGCAGGGCCATGCGAACCCACATTTCTGCTCAGAGTTATGATGCAGCCCCTAGATACTTGTGTTCATATACTCTCTTACTATTAGCAATGGTGGGGGCATCTTTTGGGATGAAAATTTGAATATATTCCCCACGCAAAAACACAGTAAGTGGACACAGCTAGCAAAAACACAGTAACTGCACTGTTAGTTACTGTGTTTTTGCGTGAGATCCTGCAGTTACTGTGGTTTTGTGTAGGGATTGGGAAGAAGTTGAGCAGTTACTAGGTCTTGGCAAACCAAATCTCCGGTATTTATAGACCGATTTTAATCATTCAAATACGAAAATGTACGTCAGAAACCCAGCAACTGGGATATTGAGAAAATATCAATTTTGACAAAAATGTCAGTTACTGTGTTTTTGCTTGGGGCAGCCGAGTTGGAAGCATGGTTTCTACTGTTTACGGTAGATTTTTAATTATTCGAAATTTAGAAATAAGTACTTTAATTTTGAAGCCGTCTAAGCCTAATAACTGTTATTGTCTATAGGCAAGCGTTTCCTATTTTCCAAAATATCTTTTGACCAATGTATTTAAAAAAAATCGACAACCCTGAGAGCCTATTTTCTAGGGCCTTTTGTAGTTTCCTCATTCAAACGTTTAAAAAGCACTTTAATTTTAAGCAGGTCCAAACGCAATAAGTATTATTGCCTTCAGGCAATACTTTAGTAATTTTAGAACCATTTTGTATATTGCGTAATTTGGGTTATACTTTGGGTTAGTTTTGCATTCAAAACTGCATTTAACCCAAAAATGCAGTTTTTAATGCAAAATTTCTTTTAAACACCGCATTTAAGGAGAAATCTTTAGCATTCGAAACATATTTTTGACGCCTTCTTAGACTCCTTGGAGGGTATGATGGCGTCTCTTGGTCCGGACAAGAGTATTGTGGTGGCAGGGGATTTCAATGTGCACTTTGGTGGGAATCAGGCGAATGCCCGACTTCTGGAGGACACCTTGGGTGGTTTTGGTTTGCACAAAACTATTGATTTTCTGATAGGTTGAGAGCAGCGAGGGACCACTTGAGGTTTCTTGGTGAGATATGCAAGCAGTACAATACTGTGGATAACCAAAAATATTATAGTGAATTTAAAAAGATATATCCTAGGTCAGAACTATGTAAAGCCAAAATTATAAGTAATGATAATTTAATAAAGTCCTCAAATAACTCAAGTAAACAAATATGTGGAGTATTATAAACAACAATAGAAATAATAAAAACCAGCAGAGTTCTTAACGCAAATTATTTTACTAGATTTTTTTAAGCATAGCACAGAAACTTATAGATAAAATACCGGCCTCTAATTTAAATCCTATAGATAATCTAACCAACCTGAATGCATTGGAACAGTTTTCAATTAAGGAAGTAAGTTTTGTTCAGGTTCGGGACATCATTTATGACTTTAAAAAAAATAAGAATAGCTGTGATACTATTGGCTTTAATGTTAAGCTGATCAAATGCATTAAAACCAGATTGTTGTTCCCTTAACACTGCTTATAAATCAGTGTTTCACGCATAGTGTATTTCCACATGTTCTTAAGTTTGCTGTTGTGGACGCACTATTTAAAAAATGCGATCAGGACACTCCCGACAGCTATAGCCCAATATCTCTTCTACCGGTAGTGTCCAGGGTCATGGAAAAATGCATGTCAGCACAGATTGTCAGTTTTTTTTAAATATTGGTCTTTTTAATAGTTGCCTGTTTGGTTTTAGACAGAATAGGAATGCTTCCTTGGGGGTTCTTCATCTAGTGCAAAGTATACGCTTTTCATAACTATCAGTACAACACGGTCTTGTTTTGTGATTTAAGTAAGGCTTTCGACTGTGTAGATCATGGAACCCTCTTGGAGAAGATGAAATGAAACTTTTGCCCAAATAGTATCAGCCTTTTAAAATCATACCTTGAGGGTAGGCTTCACTGTGTGCGTTATGCTTGTGTGACGTCGGCAAGGGGAGAAATAAGTATTGGGGTATCCCAGGGCTCGATTTTGGGGCCAATACTTTTTCTAATCTACATAAACGATTTACCACTTATAGACCAACAATCAAATTACACTCTTTTTGCCGATGATGCGACAGTGTCTGTATGTGCTGATACATTAGAGGGTTCCCTAGAGGGCTCTGTGGTTGCATAGGAGTTGGCTCAAGACTGATTTAACTCTAATAAACTTCTTCTAAATATTGAGAAAACAACAGGGATGGTCTTTTCGATGAGGAAGCTACACCAAATAAATTCCAATATAGATATAGTCGTCTTAAAATAAGTATTGGGGTATCCCAGGGCTCGATTTTGGGACCAATACTCAGTAACGTGCCGTGGGTATAAGGGCGGGAGGGGCGAATTATTTCGAGGGCGCCGAATGATGAGCCATTTGCAGTTTGCATTAGGAGGCTGAGGCGTGTTAGATAGAGGGCGGGGGGGGCATTCGCCCCCCCCTGGCCCCCCATACGGCACGCTACTGCCAATACTTTTTCTAATCTACATATATGATTTACCACTTATAGACCAACAATCAAAGTACACTCTTTTTGCCGATGTTACGACAGTGTCTGTATGTGCTGATACATTAGAGGATACCCTAGAGGGTTCTGTGGTTGCATAGGAGTTGGCTCAAGACTGACTTAACTCTAATAAACTTCTTCTAAATATTGAGAAAACAACAGGGATGGTCTTTTCGATGAGGAAGCTCCACCAAATAAATTCCAATATAGATATAGTCGTCTTCAAATAAGTATTGGGGTATCCCAGGGCTCGATTTTGGGGCCAATACTTTTTCTAATCTACATAAATGATTTATCACTTATAGACCAACAATCAAAGTACACTCTTTTTGCCGATGTTACGACAGTGTCTGTATGTGCTAATACGTTAGAGAATTCTCTAGAGGGTTCTGTGGTTGCATAGGAGTTGGCTCAAGACTGACTTAACTCTAATAAACTTCTTCTAAATATTGAGAAAATAACAGGGATGGTCTTTTCGATGAGGGAGCGCCACCAAATAAATTCCAATATAGATATAGTCGTCTTCCACTTAACGAGGCGGGTCCTGAGCTCCGAATCAAATCAATTAAATAAGGTTAAATTAGTTGGTCGTAGATAATTTCATAACACGCCTCGTTAAGTGGAAGGCGACTATAGTATTAGATTTCTTGGAGTGTCTGTTGATCCTAAGCTTCAGTGGAGCATGCATATTATCATGGTGACTGTAAGGTTAGCTAGTGATTTTTTTCTTCTTAGAAATCTAGCTGATAAGGTGTCACAACAGGTATTAATAACAGCCTACTTTGCAACGTTCCATGCTCACTTTGCGTATGCTATCATTGCCTGGGGGTCATGCGGCTGATGCTCGGCGTGTTTTTGGCATGCAGAGAAAGACGGTGAGAGTGTTGAGTGGTTTGAGGTACAGGGAGGACTGTAGGGTGGCTTTCGGTAATCTGGGCATACTGACCGTTCTTTCTGTTTACATTCTAAAGAACCTGCTCTATGATAGGAAAAATCCTGATGCTTTTTAATGCACCGGAGTGTGCATGAGTATGAAACCAGGGGCAGGGATGCTTTGGTGCCTATCTATTGGCGTCTGGTGAGGTGTCACGATGGTCCGGGTTATTGGGCAATTAAGTTTTTTAGGCTTAAGGATGTTTTTAAATCAGACATTCTTATATGTCTCAAACGGAAAACATATAACCAATGTATACTGCCCGTATTAACCTATGGGGCAGAAACGTTGACGCTTACCAGAAGAATGGCACACAAGCTCCAAGTTTCTCAGAGATCAATGGAGCGGTTAATGCTGGGGCTGTCTCTGAAAGACAGGATACGCGACTATACGGCATAGAACGGGTGTGACTGACGTCATAGAAAGAATTGCAATCTTGAAGTGGAACTGGGCTGGACATTTGGCACGAACAACGGACGGAAGATGGTCAAAACGTATTTTGGAGTGGGGGCCGAGGCACGAAGCCTATAGAAATAGAGGCAGACCAGCAACACGATGGACCGATGACATAAAAAGAATCCGGGGAATACTAAGGGAGGCCTATGTCCAGCAGTGGACGCGAACAACTGTTTGATGATAATGATGATGACGTACATGAAATTACTGTTTTTAATCTATGTGTTTATGTTGCTTAAATCTAAGTATATTTTTAAGTATTTTACTTTTAATGTTTTTGGTCGATTGACTGTTCTTTGTGAAGTCGGTATACCTAAATTTTATAATTATATTGACTTATGTAAGTTGCATTTTGTGACAATGGCATGAAGAAATTTTAATTTGATTGATTTGATATTTTCTAGGGCCCATTGTGGTGTTTTCTATTAAAATGTCAGAAAAAAATACTTGGGCGGTCCAAAGCCAATAAGTTATTATTCTTAGGCAATAGTTTCGTAATTTTTAGAAACCTCCTTGAGTATGTATGTCACAGTGGAAAGCATGGTTTTTAATGGCATGGTTATTTAGATTTCTAATTCAAAATTTAGAAAAATGACTTTAATGTTGATGTGGTCTAAACCTAATAACTAACAATGTATTCTAGACCCATGAAAAATCCTTCTCGCTTCGTTGATTGCTTCTTTCTCTCGACCCGACTTTACCCGAATAAGCATTAAAACCCGAAAGTGACGCGTGATGATTCATTCTTATTCAATTAAGTTAAATATTAATGTCTTTAAATTATTCATAGTTCACACGCTTTGATTTTCTTCTATTTTGAAGAACATAATGGTGAAGTGAACTTGCACCAGGGAGTTGAAATAATTGAATTGGTACATTATTTCACATTGATGAAAGTATTGGCATAAAAACAAATATATATAACATGTGATGCATTTAAAACTTACAATTTATGAATCTTGCAGTTTATTTATTTACTTATTTATTTATTGACGGACAACATTGTCCATTAAACAAAACAATTTTTACAATTCTTACTTAAGCTACCTTAATCCACCTACAAAGTGAATACATTACATAAATTATGTTTAATACAGTGATATTAAAAAAAGATAAATTATACAAAATTGAAATTAAGTTTTATATAATAATTATTATGCTAATTAAGCCAGAAAAACAAAAAAACAAACAATCAGATGCCGGTTAGACGAGCTAATTGTATTTTAAACATATTAGTTTAAATCGGATTGAGATTGACTTCTGGTCTGTCTGGTGGGAGCATTCAGACCTATTTCTGCAAGCAAATATGGGCATTCGACAAATGAATTAATAATTTAAAAAAAATTGTTAAGGTCTCTATGTTTTCTCCTCATAGACAGTGGTAAAATATTTAGTTTCTGACACAGAGTTTCATAATTAAAATCACTGCCGTTAATAGTTACTTATGCAACAAGTGTGTAAAGTGACCCTTTTTTATGAATGGGAATATTGTAGCATTAGCCGTAGGCGAATGCGCCAATCCCATGAATAAAAAAAGGGTACTTTACACATGAGTAGCATACAACATTTTTTCTACTACCGAAAAATATATGAAAAAAACAAATATATTATTAAATTACTTTACGCACTAGTGCGTAAAAGAAATAATTTTACGCACTAGTGCGTAAAATATATTGATTTACGCACTGTCCGAAATGTCAAAAAATATGTCAGATTTACTTTACGCACTAGTGCGTAAAATAACTTATTTTACGCACTGTACATTAAAAAGGCCTATTTTACAATTCTTAGAGAGCGCGTAAAGTGAGTACTTTACGCACTGTAGTAGAAAATTTTTTTAAAGTTCATGTAACGAAGAAATTTGCGTTGCACACTTTCAAGTCTGTGAATATGATTAGCATATTGAGGATTCCAAACTGATGAGGCATATTCTAGATGTGGTCGAACAAGACAACAGTAAAGGGATTTAAGGGAAGAGATAGTGGAAAAGTCTTTAGAATGCCTCTTAATGAAACCTAACATCATGAGAGCTTTATTGGTTATGTTTGTAATATGATCAATAAAGGTAAGTGCTGGGTCAAGAGTAACGCCCAGGTCATGGATAGTATGGATACACAGAAGGATATTGCCATCGATTGAGTAGTCAAAAGCTGTCTGCTGGCGTGATCTAGAAAACTTATATATGCTGCACTTTGAAACGTTAAGCTCCATTCCGTTTATGCTGCACCACAATGTGAAACTATTAAGGTCTTCTTGAAGTAGTTGGCAATCATTGGGGGTGGTTATTGACCTAAACAGTTTCAAGTCGTCAGCAAACAAAAGAAACTTGGAAGAAGTAAAACATTTTGAGACATCATTTATATAAATATGTTCTATATTGTTGTGGAGGATTCATTCTTACCCTGGAATTGATTGCCTTTGGCTCCACAAATGATTGAATTTTGTTTGAATTGTTATAGAGCCACTTCGGCCCCGGCTCAAGGATGTAAACTGCACAAGTGCAAGTTTAGTGACCCTAATGAAATGTGTACCTAGTTTCGTCGATTCAAGAGCTTTTTACTGTTTTATTGTATTTGCTAACCATTTTCATTTTTAGTTTTTTGCTTTTCTTGAAAACGGTATCCGAATAGATACTGAATCGACGAAACTAGGTACACATTTCATTAGGGTCACTAAACTTGCACTTGTGCAGTTTACATCCTTGAGCCGGGGCCGAAGTGGCTCCATAACAATTCAAACAAAATTCAATCATTTGTGGAGCCAAAGGCAATCAATTCCAGGGTAAGAACATCATTTATAAACAGATTAAATAAAAGTGGACCGATGTGAGAGCCCTGGGGAACCCCCGAAGTTACTAAGATTTCGTGCGATAAAAAGCTGTTAACTCGTATCACCTGCGTTCGGTTAACCAAATAGCTCTCAATCCATCCCAACAATGGACCGGGCATGCCAATTATATTAAGCTTGGACAATAAAAACTTATATGGAACTCTATCGAAGGCCTTGGTGAAATCAGTGTAAACAGAATGTGCCTCTGAACCTTGTTCCAGGGCCTCACACACGTAATGGGAGTATGATAATAAGTTAATTTCAGTATTTTTACCTGGGCAGAATCCAAACTGTTCGGTGATGATTTCTGGGGTTAGGCAGGAAGTAAGATACTTGGTTACAAGTTTTTCAAAAATCTTAGGAATGGTGTTACTGATAGAAATTGGCCTATAGTTACGAACATCAGACTTATCGCCCTTTTTGTGAATAGGAACCACGAAACTGGTCTTCCAGAAATTAGGAACGTAATGATTCATTAAAAATTATAAATAAAGGTCTAGACAGCACAAATGAGCATTGTTTAAGCAAGAGGGGATGAATATGATCTAGTCCAGGTCCCTTATGAATATTTAAGTTCTCTAGCTCTGCGAAAATATCAGAAATAAGGATAAAGTAATATTAATATTGTTAATCGAAAAAGATTCTGCGATTGTATCGGAAATATCAGGAGAGTATACTGGTATATGGCTGAAATATTCAGCAAAAAGGTCAGCAGCATCCGGCCCCATCTCAGCTTCCACATCATCCAAATGTAAGGTATTGGGGAGCTCATTTGTTTTGCGTTTAGAATTGACAAAACCCCAAAAGTATATACTATTACTTTGGAGTGAAGATTCAACATTTCCAATAAATTCCCTATAACATCTCCTTGAAAGTGTACTACATTGAGACCGCAGCGCAGGTCTGAAAACAATTGATAATCGTGAATTGATTTGGTTGATTTGTACCTTTTATGCGCCACTTTCCTTTGAATTGTTAAGGTCAAGCCAATCAACTCTCTGGAAAACAAACGCGGAAATTTACCACTCGCAACTCTTTTAAGGGGGACATAAGTATTAAGAGCATTATATAGTATATCATAAAAAACGTTTTCAACATTCATGTTAGAGAGAAGAGTATCCCAATTAAAAGAGCTTAAATAAATGTTAATTGAAGAATAATTAGCAGATTTATAGTCGTAATAAAATTCATCAGCTCGTCTAATAGTAGTATGCCTTTCTGTATAAGTTAAAATATTAAACGCTAAGGGTGGATGATGATTATCTACAGGAACCAAAGCATCACAGGAGTCTACACTAAACTTTACATTACTTAATATTAGGTATTAAATAACATTGTTGTTATTATAAATATCATTTAATTGAAAAAGGTTGAGAAAAGCGCACATCTCTGTAACCGAACGTATACTTCGTCACGAATAATGGCTCTGGAACAAATCAATCCATATTACCTTGGGAAGGTTAAAGTCGCCAATAAGGTATAAGTCGGTATTAGGAAATGAATCATTTATGGAATCAATACTGTCGCTGAGCATCAGGTACTTTTCAACGGGCGAGGTCGGCGGTAGATAAACACATCCAACGATAAACTGAGACCTGATGGCGGACCCAACAGCAACATATATTTGTTCCACACTGAACGCAGCAGGAACTACATGGCAAGAAATTGATTTATGAATTGCAATCAATACTCCACCCATAGATTGTTTATCACTAGTCTCCGTTGAACGATCCTTTCTAAAAATTCTATAATCGGTTATACCCAATTCTGAGTCTGCAATATCGTTAGTTAAATTTGTTTCAGTAAGCAATATAATATGGTAATTGTTTATAGCCACATTATGAGATAACTCAGGGATTTACGCTCCCTAAAATCTGACCACACCTTACTTTCGATCTTACGTTGTTCAGGGGTCAAGTCTAGGTTTAAATAAATGTTTTTTCCTTTTAGCTTTGTTTTGTTGACATTCTTTTACCAACCCTGGAAAATTGCGTGACTGTTGGGGGATTATCAGTCAATGTGCTTAAGACTGCAATATCCCCCCAGATAACACACCGCAATTCAATGGACAGCTTATGGATGTTTATTACTGGACATATGGCATGTCTATTGGATATCCACAATTTGTCCAAGGAACATTCAATGGAGGTCCATTGGACTATACAAACGACACACGCATGGATATTAGGGTGGAGTGAAAAATGAATTTTTTTGATTTCTTTGATGTAATAGTTACAAAAAGTTTCCATTAGGAACACATATTATCCATACCAATTTTTGTTTTAATCGCTTTATATTTAGAGGGTCCGCCAGACCCACCAATGTTAGAAAAAAAGTTGAAAATTGCAACTTTTTTAAATTCGTATTTCAAAAATTATACTCAGGTTAGCCATATACGCAATACTACTACTAATGGTAATTGCTCATTCACTTACGACAGGCACGGACTAAGTACGGGGCTCGAATTAAAGGAATGAAATAAAATAGTAAAACGTTATATTTAAAGCCGCAGCCGTGGCGGAAGGCGGACCCTCTAAATGATTGATCGCAATTACCATTAGTAGTAGTATTGCATATATGACTAACCTGAGTACAATTTTTGCTATTAGTAACATTTACACGTAAAGAATGCAGTTATATACGAATTTAAAAAAGTTGCAATTTTCAACTTCTTTTCTAACATTGGTGGGTCTGGCGGACCCTCTAAATATAAAGCGATTAAAACAAAAATTGGTATGGATAATATGTGATCCTAATGGAAACTTTTTGTAACTATTACATCAAAGAAATCAAAGAAATTCATTTTTCACTCCACCCTAATGGATATCCTTCTGGATTCCAACTATTGTCCATAGGGGTTACATATTGGGATGCATTTTGGACCTGTTTTATTAATAATTTATGCTCGGTTGTACACGGTTATTTTTTATATTTCGATATTTTTAAGTTAGAAAAAAATGAAAGGCTAGAGTTTCTGAATCATTAAAATTTCTAATAAAAAGTTTAAAAATATTTCTGCAAACGTCAGACTTGGCAGGTTGTAAATTTTCTTAAATATATTATACATCATAATATACTTATTTGGAATCAGAGAAAAGATCTTTTTATGTAGTACACAGGATGTTCTTTAAAAAAAATTGACAACCTGCAAAATGACTAATTTTGAAAAAAAAAACTTTGTATTTAATTATCTTTTCTAACTTTAGAAGTACCTACTTAAATCCTCTAGGGAGAGCTCTTGAAATATAAAAAATTACCCTGTTTAATAAAAATATAGCACATATACATAATTCAACTAAATATTATTTATTTAAATGTAACAGATGTTAAAAAGTTCAGCATAGATGTCTTTTTCACAAGCAAAAACGATGGCGAAAGAACAACGTAATCATAACACGCCCGGTGGCGTTGCACAGAGTCACCACAGATCGCAGAAACAATAATAATTATGCACTGGCACTGGTTATATTTTACCGGATACCCACAAAGGAATGCAACACTTTTAAAACAATCGAATTATTCTAATAATTATTTGATTATGAATCACAAAAAGATACGAAAAATGCACGTAACTCTTCCTTCCCCCAGGGGAAATGACAATTGACAAGTGACATACATGAAATGAACATGAAATACGATTTAACGGCGTATTCGATTGGTGGAAGTGGTAATCCACAAATATGGTTTCATCCTTCTTTACCAATAAAAGAAAGAAAAGAATACCAACCGAAAATGGAATGAAACTAGTCATTTCGATTAATTTGACTGCTGCAAGATAAAATAGGGCATTATTGGCATATTTCCACGTGATCTTCCAATTGAAATTACAAACAAGATTACGTGGCACCTGTGATCGAAAATGTAATCTTTTTCCTTTTTCCTAAAAGGAACAAGGAACCACGGTACAAGGAGAAACGCAGGGTCACAGATGAGGGCGCTTGTTATGTTGAATTTTTATTTGTTTACCTTAATTTTTTTAGTTTATGATATGGAGGGTGAAAGGTTCCTTTCACTCTCCATAGTTTATGAAAAGCGAATTAAAAATATTATTATATAGAGTACAAATTTATATGCAGCCTAGATTGGTTTTAATTTTTATTAAAAATCATTATTAAGTCCAACAAAAGGATATAGTTTGGACAGAGAGAAGCGGCTATACATTGGCATGCTAAAAATGACTAACCAATGGATATCCATTTTGGACTAATGAATGTAATGGATGGTATATGGACCTATATCGGATGTCCAATGGACATAAAATAAACGGCTATACATTGACACGCCACAAAAAGCTCGCCAATGGATGTTGATTTTTTGTCCATGGATATACTGGACGGTATTTGGACAAATTTCGGATGTACTATGGACATCGTGTGCTATCTGGGTGAGATCTTCCCCATTTTCAGGAACGCTAAAAAGCATTATATTGTGTGATCTTTTCTGACGGTCCTGTATTTCACTCCATATACTATCATGGTTCGCAATGACAGATTGAGAAGAAAGGCTCGGAGTTATATCTGGATTTGTATTTTGGGTAATATTGTTAAGCTTGTTTTCCAAAGTTTCAAGTTTGGAACTAAGATCAGTCAATTTGTTATTGATCCCGGGTATATGCGCGATATCGTCTTTTAAACTGCCTATATCATTCTCCATGGAAGAGACTCGATCTACTATGTGCAGCAACAAAACTGCGCGCAATTCTGTAGGGGACAAATCGGAGCATGTTTGACAGACTACTTTTTTACAGTGGTCGCAGCACGTATAACCAAAGACATCCACAGATTTCTTTACAGGTTCCTTAAAAATAACTGTAGTGTTACATAATATGTAACACTTTCCAGACATGATATTTTGAATGCAATATGTGAAACAGATTTTGCATAAAATTTAAACAGTTTACTGCTTTTATTATATGAAACGGCACTATAGTTGTCAATTAAGTCAAAGAATAAAGATTTTTATATATTCACGAGATGGGAAATAATTGTGGATTCCAGTATTGATATTTTCCTAATAATGCGCCATCCATCCCACTTCAATTCTAGTTATCATCCACGAAAGAATCCTGCGATATAAAATAAATGTTGGCGCATTCGCCATTCAGTCAAGAATAGTATTTAATTATGATCTGTGTCTAATTATTACAATGTAATTTCAAAGATTTCATGACTCTTATTGGATTGCAAAGATTTTATCTTCTTTGCAATAAATAAGGGAAAAACTTCGAGTTTTCTGCGGCATGTTATCTGGCTGTATGGCTCGCAGGTCAGTAAAACATATTCCTGGGCAGTCTCGAGAGCTTTCCCGGGCATTTCCCTTCTAAAATCCTCTATTTTGGTTGGTGGTTGAATTTTAATGTGGAACATTCTCAAGGTAGACGAAATCTGATGTATTTGGGTTAGTGTCCTAACCTAACCAGGAATCTGGAGGGTTTCTGGTAAGTTTTCACTTCTCTTTTGTGGTCCTTAGCGCATATCGTAATTTGATACGTTTCCTCTTATATTATATCAACCAATTTGCATTTTGGGAAATTTTATTGTGAATTAAAAAAAATATATCTACAATTCCTTATATATTTTGATTACAATCTGGCTTCTGTATAAATTATGAATTTAAAGTGATTTTTAATAAAACAATATTAGGTTTTTAACTAAAATTGGTGCAAAATACAAATATTAAATTATATTACAGTTCCTTTAAGAATCCACGAATTGCGTGGTTTATCCAATGTAAGCCATTAAACATATACTTTATTTCCTTTTTTTCTTAATAATGTTTCTACCAAATAGACATCTGGATGTTTACCTCTCTGCCGCTTCTCCATAGAATCCTCCTTCAATTTCTAGTTTTTTTTTTCTTCCTGAAGCAAATATGATGTAGAATTTGTAAGTTTAACTTTTTCATGCGAAATATTTCATCTGACCAATTCAGCATGTAACCTTTGGAAAATGCTTGATTGCTTATCCATATTTACTAAATTTTGTCACCTTGGGATCCATTGTTTTTGCGTGAGTAAAAGATAATCTTAAAATGTCATTTTCATTATTTATGTTAATTTTATTTGACTTTTTGCCAGGAAGTTTTGAAGTTTATATGGATAATTTACGAGCTAAATGGGCACTGCTAACGCACGTATATGTGAAGAAACATATTTCCAAACCATTATATTTTTTTAAATTGCGATTATGTGAAATTTGAGGGTATTATTGTTCAGAAACGCGACATCAGCTGTCTCTCCCTCAAACTGAAAATACGGAATGAATCTAAAAGGAAGTTTAATATGGATAATTTACGAGCTAAATGGGTACTGCTAACGCACGTATATCTGATGAAACATATTTCCAACCCATTATATTTTTCGACGAACTGACATGCTGAAATGAAGAAACTTGTCAATCTGCGATCGTGAAAATGCGGCGCGTCACTCCGCACGCCACACTCCAGGCGTGACACCCCACACGCCGCGCCGCCGGCCGTGTAATGGCGCCTTAAAATGTATTGAAAATATATTGGATTCGTTTATCTGGCAAATATGGCAAAAATCATTAAAACTAAAGTGGATGGTTATGCTAAAACCATTCCTGTACCCTGGCAATATATTATTAGAGTAGTAGATCTTCTGTTTCAAACGGCTTTGGAATAGGACCTGTTCTGTGTTCCAGGCGTTTTGAGCACTTCTGATTTTTAATCACGATTGTCGGATCATTTCACATTGTATAAGGACTGCTTCTTACTCTACTAGTAACCAGTAAAGGCCAGGAAGAGTTTTATACCCACACAGATAAAAAGGACTCCTTGGTTTGAAGGAATTTAAGCTTGTCTCAAGGGTGCCAAGCATTTGAAATGGGCGAAATGCATGGATATTTTGGGTCAATATTTAAAAAACTTTAAGGGAAACGCCTAACTTTCTTTAGCCCAAAGTTATATAAATTCAACGCAAGAATTATTAATTTTGTCATAAAATACAACGAATTTAGCTTAAGCTCTTTGCTTTTTTTAAATTTTTAAAAACCTTGAGGGAAATGCCATGTTTTTTTCAGTCCAAAGTCATATGACCTTACAGCAAGAAGCTTTAAATTTGCCGTAATAAATAATGATTTTTGTTCAAACTCATCAAGAGTTTATTTTAAAATCATGCGCTTTAAAATAAAATGCCCGCTATTTATGTCCTAAAATAAAGGACTTTATTATAAAACCAGTAAGCGTTCAATCTAAAATCTTATGATTATGGTGTATACTTATTTTAAAATCTTGCGTTCTCGAGTAAAAGAATTAT
>JAEQML010063121.1:0-23492 GCA_016904865.1 Pissodes strobi | reverse complement strand
AAATGTAATATTTGCAATGCAGCAGCCGTTAATGGGTGTAAACGCTTACAACGATTGAAATGCTTGCTGTCTAGAAAGCTGTTCATCGAGCCGCCGGCTAAAACTTCTGCTTGAACCAATATTTCCACTAATCCACAACAGTCGATATATTTCCCGACAGCTTTGAAAAAAGCCATCTCCATGTGAAACGCTCCCAAGTTTACAAAAATTTTATCAAATTTTGGCTTCTCCTTCTCTTGAATCTGCATAGCCATTTTAGCAATAGCTAAATCATACGTTACAATTATTTGCTCCTGTTGACATTTTTCAGCGATTTCGTTTGCCATGATTAGTGTCTCATTAACAATTGCATAAGACGTTGGAGAAGAATTTATCGGAGGCAAATACTCGATCTTTTGTTTTTTCACTGTGATCAGTTAACATCATGCAATTATAACCCAACCACACAGGAACAGAAACTATTCGTGATAATGACATTATCCATAATAAATCTTTATCCGTTGCTATTTCTGTAGCTCCTTTACATTCTTCTATTCTGTTAGTAAACGAATCTACGGTAAGCAGCAGCAAAGTTGCTTTTGGTTTTGAATAATATGGTCGAATCTCTCTTGAAATTTCACTGAAGCGTCTTCTTTTACGTAACGGTCCTTGTTCATCTTCGTTGACACTAGCTACTAATCGACACGATTAAATCGATTCGCTTAGACGCATCGATTAAACGCTATACCGAATCCGTACCTTTATACTGTCTTTGTTGGGCATTGCAAAAGTTTCATCAACGATCCCAATAATATTTCTGATCGTATGTTGTTAAAATCGGATACTAGACGATATGCTAGATAAGGATAGGCCCTCCAATATACATAGTATAAACTAAATTATATTCATCAATTATAATCAGTTACAAAACAAAAATATGGTGAAGATACTAAAAATAATTCGAGTGCCAGGCACTAGGAGAAAATCAAATAATGTCAAAAAGAAAACTTATTCATCTTAATTTATAGCTTTCGAATATTTAAGTCCTTTATGGTTAATAGCTGCTGATAATTATACTATTCTTTTGAAGAATTGACATCAAAGCTGTAATATGTCGATGCGCCTATATTTGTTTAGATGCGGATGGATAAGTGTCATCACCAGAACCCCCTTCCTACACCACTGATAAATTTATGGTAAATTGGCCAAAGATGATTTAGAAATTAGAAAAGGAAAGAAGCGACATGTTTCACTAAATGGGAAAGAAGAGTGAGAATTATTAAACCTGGAAAAAAGATTGAAATGCTTTTTGCCAGAAAGTATATTCTGCACTAAATTTTCAATGAAGTGAAAATATATCCCGAAGCTCTGTTGTATGTTGCGCCAAAGACAGTTCAGCGTAACCATCGCCGTCGAGTTATAGTGAGGATCATTTAAATATATTTGGTCGCAAAAATGTGGAATACATTTTCTTGCTTTTCAAATAGGATTCAGCGGGCCCTAAGATAAAGTTGCACGAAACTTACATTTTGCGTTTTATATAGAAAAGCGGCTTTTTCTTTTGTGTCCGTCCTTTTGGCTTTGGAGTTTCTTTGGATTACGGTCGCACAACTGCATTTTTTGTTTTACTAACAGCACACTAAAATGTTGGCGATAAAAGGGACATAGGAAGTAGCAAAATATATGATCATGCTGCTCAAATTATGTAGTGTGTTCATTTGAAAAGCCTAACGACAAGATCCTGTGTACAATGCTTTCTAGAGAAAAATAGATGAAACAATAATCATCAATATAAACAAATATCAGAAAAGAGGACTTAAATTTATATAAATATATAATATATTTTATTTGCTATACAGCTATGGTTCTAAGTAATCCTCATATTCCACATGAGCAAAAAATCCCATCGATGTTCGAAACAATAAAATAAATTTTTCATTTTCGAGGGTTTATTACAACTAATTGGAATAAAGGTTTTCACGTTCTTCAAACAAAATGTTCTTAGGCTAAGTGTTCGGTGAAAAGCAAACTGTATAAACATAATCATAATACTTTCCCTGAAAGGAAATGCCACCATAAAGTCTATTTTAAGTTAATTTAGCAGGTACAGTTCTGAGTATCCAGGACGCTGCAATTGTTTCCTGGGTAAAGGCGGAACGAACAATAATTATTATTTTTGACATCTTTCGGTCGCTTTTTTAGAATTGTCGGGCGATTTATACTAATTAATATTTTGCACAGTTCTCTAGATAGATAGAATTTTAATTGTTTAGTCTAACAGTTATTAACAATATACGGCTGACGAACGCGACATATGCTGTTATTATTTAATTTTGCACTATAACCTCAAGAAAGTCACAATATCGGCAAGTAAATAGTAAATACATTCTTCTGTGCCGATTGTGAAAAAGTGGGCCTACCTCAGCCCTTCATAATGGTCCTTCGACGCTGGATACATGGTACAAGCCCGATTGGTGTATGGTAAACCAGAAGATAGTCAATGTCAAGGTCAGTCCATTCCAGTTGAACCTATAACAAACCATCAGCAGAACTATTAAACCAAACCTATATTATAATTTGACGAGCGAATGAGCTTCGAGCCTATACACAAAACCGTGGAAGTTTGCTTTGACTTGGTTTAAGGGTTCTCATAAGTCTTTATTGTTCTCACGTTGTTATTTATTTATAAGATACTTAAGTAGCCCTTAATTTCGGTTCGGTGATTGTTTACTTCTGTCTCGCTGAATCTCATATGAACCGCACATCTCTATTTTACTATTTGGTTTATTTTTTATGCATAACCTAATGCTCATTTAATCTCAGTATTGAATCTAAAATTCGTAGGTCGTTGTTTTTAAAGATAATCGCTAAAACTTGTATTTTGGTGCCTAAAAACCCTTGAAATAAGTGTATATTCATTTTGCGTCTGGGGTATAATATTATAATAGTTTTTTTTTGCATTTCATTAATTAAGAGCCTGTGTATTATTTAGTCGAATATCTTATTGTAGTGAAATTGGTAAAATAGCAAAATGCCTCAAGAATTGACCCCAGAAGAGCTTTTAAATAAAGCAAAAATAGAATTGAAATTTCTTATTTCGCGTCGTGGACATATCAAGGCGTCAATTACGCGATTCCAAAATTTTTTGACTTCGTTTACACCTCAAGCCTTGTGTCTTCCAGAAAATGTTGCTCAAATCGAAACTCGTTTAAATGCTTTTGAATCAACATTGAATGAATTTGATCGTACACAAACCGCGATTGAAGACATTTGCTTGGTACATAAACTACCTGAAGCCGACAATCAAGAGGAAGATCGCGCTGATTTTGAAGAAAAATATTTTCATGTTATCTCAATGGCCCGATTGGCATTACAAGCCTCTAAACCACGTATGAAATTAAATGCTCAATCCTCTGATATTCAAAACGTTACCACTAAACAGAGTGTTGCAAATATTTTTGCTACAAAACTCCCTCCTATTTCAATTCCCGAATTTTCAGGTACTTATGACGCATGGACACAGTTTTATGATACGTTTAAATCTCTAATTGATAAAAATCAATCATTGTCTAATCTTCAAAAATTTTACTACCTTCAATCTGCTCTGAAGGGAGATGCCGCTCAAATAATTAGTCCTTTACCCGCCACCGATGATAATTATTATCTTATTGCCTGGAATCTTTTAATTGAACGATATCAAAATAAAAAGGCCATAATTCATTCGCACATTAAAGCAATATTTAATTTGCCAATAATAAAAGAAGAAACTCACCAAAATTTACGTAAATTTTTAGACGATTTTCAAAAGCATTTTCGTTCACTGGAGAATTTAGGAGAAAAGGTTTCTAATTGGGATACTTTACTAATTTATTTACTTTCATCTAAGTTTAATCAATTAACACATAAAGAATGGGAAATATTCTCCAAAAATTATCAAAGTCCCTCCATACAAAATTTTGTGAATTTTTTAACAGAGCGTTGTCATTTGCTTGAATCAATTGATTTCAAAACCTATAGTAGCAGGTCCGATTATGTTAATAGACACTCGCTTGCACAAAAAACATATTCTCATGCTACATTTGTTAACAATAATAACAGCCCTTGTCCATTTTGCAAAGAAAAGCATTTTGTCTATATGTGCAAACATTTTATTGATTTACCCACACAATCTCGATACAACGAAGCGAAACGGTTAAACCTATGTACAAATTGTTTGCGCCCTGGCCATATAAATTCAAAGTGCAGGTCTAAATATACGTGTAAAACTTGTCATCACAATCATCATTCTTTGTTGCATCAACAATCTAACACAAATGATATTCAATTTAAAAATCCTAGAACGTATAATCTACAGACTTTGACGAATAATGATCCTAAACCTAAAGTTAGTAATACTAATGCAACTCATGGTGCCATTCCTCGTCAAACCAACCTACATACTCAAACCAATGAATACGCTAATGACAGCCAGATCAGTACTCCGGTGCCCGCGCCAAGATCACATAGCATACCTCAATCGTCATCAAATCAACTTATTAACCAATCATTTAGAACATCTAATAATATTTCAAATGATGCAGCATCTAAGCCTAATTATACCTTTTCGTGTGCCAATCTAACCTCTAATACTTATATTTTGTTATCTACAGCCTTAGTCAAGGTATACGACAAACACCAAAACCCTATCATGTGCAAGGCTTTATTGGACAGTGGATCACAGTCCAACTTCATATCTAAAACTTTATTTGAAAAATTAAATCTCACCTTTGATAAAATAAATATTCCTGTCTGCGGAATTAATCAAGGAACAACTTATATCAATAAGCGTCTTAATCTTTCGATAGCTTCTAACAATAATATGCATGATTTCCAGTTGTCAGCTTTAGTAATTGACAAAATAACTGAAATATTGCCACATCAACCTTTAAGTACCTCTGAAATTGTCATACCTAACGATATTCATCTTGCTGATCCCACCTTTTTCGAGCCTTCAGAAATAGACATATTAATAGGTGCTAGTCTCTTTTATGATTTATTAAAATCTGAGCAGATAAACTTAGGAAGGAATAAACCTACCTTACAAGCCAGTAAATTAGGTTGGTTAATTTCTGGTCCCCTACCTTGTTCTAAACCTTTTCAAACAAATTGTTGCTTAAATACAAACAATCATGATTTATATGACAGCCTCGAAAGGTTTTGGAAAATTGAAGAAATCCCTGACTTGTCCACAAAATTCTCTACAGAAGAACTTGAATGTGAAATTCATTTCACAAAAACATATACTCGAGATAGTTCAGGTAGATTTCAGGTCAGTTTACCCACTAAGTCCAGTATTGACAACCTTGGTGATTCCCGAGAAACTGCCGTAAAAAGATTTTTGTCTATTGAACGCAAATTCACAAAAAATCCAGTTTTTAAAATTGCTTATTCTTCTTTTATGCAAGAATATATTAATTTAGGCCATATGACAAAAATTGACCCTAACAAACTTATTGATTCTCCAATTTATTATATGCCGCATCATGCAGTGGAAAAACATGACAGTCTTACCACTAAATTGAGAGTCGTCTTTGACGCCTCCGCCAAATTTTCATCTGGTATATCTCTTAACGATTCTTTAAAGATTGGCCCAAACGTTCAAAGTGATTTGGTCTCCATTCTCATTCGATTTCGTCAGCATGATTACGTGTTGACAGGAGATATTGCAAAGATGTATCGTCAGGTGTTGATAGATCCCAACCAACGTAATCTGCTAAGAATTGTCTGGCGTGATAGCCCCGATTCTGAACTTTGTCATTTTAAATTAAATACCATAACGTATGGTACAGCCAGTGCATCTTTTTTGGCAACACGTTGTCTCAAACAAATCTCGTTAGACAAACAGTTTGAATATCCTACAGAAAGCCATATTATAGCCAATGATATTTACGTGGACGACGTGATTTCGGGAAGTCATTCATTAGAAAGCCTTTTGAATATTCGAAATAACCTTTTCAAGATATTTAAAGAGTATGGCTTTGACTTGCGAAAATTTGCCGCAAATGATCCATTTTTACTTACTAATTTAGATGGGGAAAATTCTATTGAGTTTTCCATTAACGATGCCCAAAGTTCTAAAACACTGGGCATATTATGGAAATCACAGTCTGATGAATTAGTTTATAACTCAAACATAAACCCTAATCCTAGTATAATTACTAAATGATCCATGTTGTCGGATATTTCCCAAATATTTGATCCTCTGGGATTGTTGGGTCCTATGATAATCCAAGGCAAATGTATCCTTCAAAAATTATGGCTATTGAAAATATCTTGGGATGAACCCGTACCAAAGGAAGTCTGCCAGAAATGGACAGATTTTAGTATTCAACTTTGTTCTGCAAGCACCATAAAAATTTCTCGACAAGTTATTCTTAAAAACTCAAAAAAAAATCAAATCCATGGTTTTTCTGACGCTTCTGTATCTGCCTATGGTGCATGTATATACGTTTGCTCGAAAAACAACAATGGCAAGACAGCTAGTAAAATTCTTTGCGCCAAATCTCGTGTTGCGCCTTTAAAGGCAGTTTCACTACCTCGGTTAGAACTTTGCGGCGCACTTTTACTGGCTAAACTCATGAAGAAAATTTTAGAAACGTTAGATATCAAGGTTACTGATTTATTTTATTGGACAGATTCCTCGATTGTACTCTCATGGTTATGCTTAGAGCCGCGTAATTTAAAAACATTTGTTTGCAATCGAGTAGCTGAGATACAGCAACTATCGGACACTGATAAATGGTATCATATTCCATCATCTCAGAACCCTGCGGATCTGATTTCCAGAGGAGTTAGTCCTCATGACTTAAAAAATAGTGAACTCTGGTGGCATGGTCCTAGTTTCCTGTCAAAACCTAGTCGTACCTGGCCTACTGGCAACCATATTAGTAGTTTTGCACGTAAAGTGAATAACGATAATCACACGGAAATTCCCCAATTTAATCCAAAGCAATTATGCTTAATTTCAAATATATCATCTCAGGTTTTAAATAAGATTATAGCCAAATGTTCAAGCTTCACAAAACTTATAAATGTTATATCATACTGTTACCGCTTTACTAAAAATTGCAAAATACCCATAGCTTTAAGAAAAACCGGTCGTATTCAACCAGCCGAATTTAATCAGACTCTGTGCGCTGTTGTCAAATTGATTCAAAGGGAACATTTTTTGGAAGATATTCAGCGAATCCAGAAGAATCAAATTGTTCGGCCTTCTGGTCGTTTAAGTACCTTAAATCCTTTCCTAGATGAAGACGGAATTTTACGAGTAGGAGGTAGACTAGGACATGCCAAACTTAAATTCAACTACAAACATCCCATGCTATTGCCTCATAACGCTGCATTCACTAAGCTAATAATCAATTATGAGCATATAAGGAATCTCCATCCTGGTGCTCATGCGACCCTGTCTTTTGTGCGCCAGAGATTTTGGCCTTTAAATGGGAAAACTTTGGTAAAAGGTATTATACGTAAGTGTATACCATGCTTTAAGGCCAATCCAAGGCCACTCCAGGCTCAGATGAGCGATTTACCTAATCAAAGAGTGACACATTCATTTCCCTTTTCTACCACAGGTGTAGATTACGCTGGTCCGTTTCTACTTAAGGATTCCAAATTTCGAAATAAAAAATACATTAAGGGATACTTATGCTTTTTTGTTTGTTTTTGCACGAAAGCAGTGCACATAGAACTGGCTACAGAACTCACAACTCAATCGTTCATAGCTGCCTTTAAGCGGTTTACTGCTCGTCGTGGTTTTTGCCAAACCTTAGTTTCCGACAATGGAACAAATTTTATAGGCGCCAATAATGAGTTTAAGGCAATTTATGACGTATTGAATGATAGCAAGTTTCAAGGCTTTTTAGAAAATACTAAAATGCAATGGCTCTTTATTCCCTCACGGTCACCCCATTTTGGAGGCATATGGGAGGCAGCGGTTAAATCATGTAAACAACACCTGAAACGAGTTATTAATAACACTCCTTTGACTTATGAGGAGTTTTATACCCTTGTTACACAAATCGAAGCGGTTTTAAATTCTCGGCCATTGGTGCAATTATCAGATGACCCAATGATTTTGATGCTCTAACGCCGGGGCATTTCCTTATTGGCCGTCCCCTGAATGCCGTTCCAGAAACCGATGTAACCCAGGTTCCTGTCAATCGTCTTGGTCGTTACGCTCATATCCAGAAGATGACGCAACACTTTTGGGCTCGCTGGTCTTCGGATTATTTGCATACATTGCACCAACGATTTAAATGGAAGTCGCAGGTTAAATCCGGTGAACTTCTTGGTATCCTAGTGCTACTGAAAGAAGATGGTTTACCTTCTCAATCCTGGAGAATGGGAAGAATCACTGCCGTACATCCTGGGCTGGACGACGTAGTGCGGGTAGTGAGTGTAAAAACTAAAGGAGGCTTAATCAAACGAAGTATCGCGAAAGTGTGTCCGCTTCCGATAGGCTCCGAAGTAGATTCCTAAACCCGTGATTAAGTGACCTTTTCTTCCTCCCGTGCGTTTAGTGGCTATTAATTATTGAAATTCCTTCTACAGACTCAGTCATTTCAAGGGCGGCGGTTATGTTCGGTGAAAAGCAAACTGTATAAACATAATCATAATACTTTCCCTGAAAGGAAATGCCACCATAAAGTCTATTTTAAGTTAATTTAGCAGGTACAGTTCTGAGTATCCAGGACGCTGCAATTGTTTCCTGGGTAACGGCGGAACGAACAATAATTATTATTTTTGACATCTTTCGGTCGCTTTTCTAGAATTGTCGGGCGATTTATACTAATTAATATTTTGCACAGTTCTCTGATAGGATTTTAATTGTTTAGACTAACAGTTATTATCAATATACGGCTGACGAACGCGACATATGCTGTTATTATTTAATTTTGCACTATAACCTCAAGAAAGTCACAATATCGGCAAGTAAATAGTAAATACATTCTTCTGTGCCGATTGTGAAAAAGTGGGTCTACCTCAGCCCTTCACTAAGATTTAACCAACATTCTTGTGTAAGTAACTCCAACCAATTTTTGATACAGGTTAGTCTAAATCCCAATGCTTATTCTCTTAAATATACAAAAATGGTATATTATGTATATAGTATATGTGTATATGATTGGTCACATATTAGACTGATCCTGTGAAGGCTTGATGTTTGCGCCTTCCTGTTAAAGAAATCTCTCAATTTCGCCAGCCGCCGAGAGTGCAGATTAAGTAGGGCAGTCAGTGCTCGTCCTCTTTCTCTTCTAGGTAACGTTGTTCGTATAGTTTAGAGCGTGGTGCATCTTGTATTTGGTCAACATTGTGCTAGTAGTTCGTTGCAATTCCTTAAGCTCGGTGTGCTCCACTTTAAAACTCCAAAGCTATAAGTCAGAACAGGTAAGCGTAAGTGTTTATAGTTGTAATGAGATTTCCTGCATTTAACTCTGTTATTAGTAGAGCTTTCACTCGTTGGAGGTACTGAACTTTGATCCTCGTCTTTCCTTGTTGTTTAGCTTGTTGAAAATCAAGATATTTCTAAGGTTCCCCTTCGTTCATAGCTTGGGCTATGTTTCCATTTGGTAGCGCAACATCACCATTAATGACTTTGCCTTTTTCGACCTTTAACGACAAGATCTTGTGTACAATGCTTTCTAGAGAAAAATAGATGAAACACAACATCAATATAAACAAATATCAGAAAAGAGGACTTAAATTTAAATAAATATATAATGTATTTTATTTGCTATACAGCTATGGTACTAAGAAATCCTCATATTCCACATGAGGAAAAAATCCCATCGATGTTCGAAACAATAAAATAAATTTTTCATTTTAGAGGGTTTATTACAACTAATTGGAATAAAGGTTTTCACGTTCTTCAAACAAAATGTACTTAGGCTAAGATGTAACCAACATTCTTGTGTAAGTAACTCCAACCAATTTTTGATACAGGTTAGTCTAAATCCCGTTGCTTATTCTCTTAAATATACAAAAATGGTATATTATGTATATAGTATATCGAGGGTTCAAAGACAGGACCTCGTAAGTGACATTTTGATTGAAATCCACTTTTCATAATTATTTAATGTAGGAAATACAGTTCCATCTGAATATTCCATGCTTTAAGTAGAAAACTGTAAAAAACGTTAACTCGTAAGTGCGCCACGAAAATAATTTAAAAGCAGGACCTCGTATGTGCGCAGTTTTACAGTATGTCAGTGACCTTGTTTGACTGTTGTTGTGTTGCTCGCCGCTATTGGAGGTTTAAAGGTAAAACAGCGATTTTATTAAAATAAACTGTATTTATTCTAGTAAATACTACCGAAGTTTGTTATTTAAAGTAGGTTTTGTTGTTTTTATTCATTTATATTTCTCTCGAAACCTATTTTATTTACAGCTGTCACTTACGAGGTCCTGTCTTTCATACAGTTACGAGTTACTGCACTTAAAAGGCAAGCCTTAGTGGATAGTATTGTGTGGTCCTTGTTCTGTTGCTCGCCGCTATTATATGTTTTAAGGTAAAACACAGATTTTATTTTAATACTCTTATTTATTCTGGTAAATAGTAGGTACCTAAGTTTGTTATATAAAGCATTTTTTTGTTTCAGTTAATTAATATTTCTCCTTAAATCTCATTTTATTTACAGGTATCACCTACCAGGTCCTGCCTTCGATACATTAATGGAGTTACTGCACTTAAAAAGAAATATGTCATTTTCTAGTCGTACCAAGGAAATGTTGCAGTTAGTTTAAGGTAAAAAAGTTAAAACGATTTTTTCGCTCTACAAAAGAATATATCAAGATATTATGGAAAATAATGAAGAGGCTGAGAATATTGATCCTGAGAGTGACTGCCATCAAGCTCAGAAAAAAATAAATACCATTTTTACTTAAGCTTTATTGGAAATATATAACGTTCAGTCTATTGCACCAGTTCTTAGTCCAGAAGAAATGACAGACATAATTAACAACGCTACTGTGGTTTTTGATGACAGTTTTAATTGCTTGGGGAATATAGAGGAGACAATAGACTTGCTGGAAAATAATAACTATGGAAAATTCTTTCCAAAATCACACACTTCAAAATGTTATGCAAAACACTACGAATAATGAACTAATCGAGAGTGACCAACCAAATTCTCAAAGTGGGAAAAATACTTTGGTTGAATCCACTACAGAAAATAAAGAAGACAGTGACGAAAGTTATGCTCCGGAAATGGATGATGAGGAATCTGACACAAGTTTTGAGATTGAACATGAGGCATTTATCGCATTAGACGAGGCATCAGATCAAGAAGTCGATAAGCCAAAGAACAAGAAAAAACAAGAAGGCAAAAATAAGAAGAAAAAGAACAAAATGCTAAGAATGTGGGGTGAGAAATATTTAGGTTTTAGAAAACCTGCAGGACAGCGAAATTCATTTCATGACAGAAATAGAACTGAAAGAAACATGAAACCAAGATGCAAGTGCAAAAATAATAAATGTACCCCTAAATGTTTTCTAATCTCAGATGAAGATCGTGACAAGTTATTTAAAACATTTTGGCAAGAACTTTCTTGGGATCAACGCAAAGTTTTTGTGTCCAACACCGTTGCTGTAACTAGAAAAAAAAGGCCAAAAAAATTAGAATATGATTCTCGCCGTACAGTAACATTTCAATATAGGTTGAAAGTTAATAATGAAAATGTTCCTGTATGTAAATCGATGTACCTTGGAACGTTAGCTTTGGGAGAGTGGTCTGTAAGATCTTAGGTTACGGAAAATGAAAATGGAATGAATGAATCATCTGATAGCAAAGTTAGTAAGCAGGAACCACTACAAAATATCTTTAAAGAAGATCAAGAATTTTTGAGTAATTTTTTGAAAAATCTCAATAAATTTCCATCACATTACTGTCGCAAAGACACCGACAGACTGTATCTGGAGCAAGTGTTTCAGTCTGTTTCAGATTTATACAGGGCTTACTGCAAACTTTGTGAAGAAAATGGAAGGACACCATTAACTCACACTTGTTTAAGAACTATGGTGTATACAATGAAATTGTCTATTTTCCATCCACGCAAAGACCAGTGTGACACATGTTTCAGATTTAAAAATGGAAATTTATCTGAGGAAGAATACAATGAACACATACTCAGAAAGGATCTAGCAAGAAGTGAGAAAGAACGAGACAAAAAAGAAGCTATAGAAGGAAAAGTGTTTGTTATTACAATGGACGTTCAGTCAGCGAAGCTATCTCCACAATTACCCGCCAGTGCACTTTACTACAAAACAAAACTCTGCTGTCATAATTTTACAATTTATACTTGGCGAATAGTCAAGCCAGTTGCGATTGGTACAACGAGACAGAAGCAGATGGTCAAGCTTCCACATACGCATCTTTTCTAGAACACTATTTGGAAGAGCATTTTTTGAATTGATCAAACAAACTTCCCATAATTGTCTATTCTGATGGGTGTACTGCCCAAAATCGCAACAGTGTAATGTCTAATACCAGCGAATAACAACTACGATAAGAAGATTCACTCTCCGCGGCGGCACGTCAACGGTATGCCTCCTTCCCCGCGCGAAAACTAGCATGATACTGGCATGTGACCTTTGGACCCGGCGCACACTGGTCGAATTTCT
Source organism: Pissodes strobi (assembly GCA_016904865.1). Classification (NCBI taxonomy): domain Eukaryota; kingdom Metazoa; phylum Arthropoda; class Insecta; order Coleoptera; family Curculionidae; genus Pissodes; species Pissodes strobi. The sequence goes on along the minus strand of JAEQML010063121.1, from coordinate 10,852 downwards.
AGGAAAGCTGGCCACAATAAGGTTTACCAGAAATAAGATATAAAAGTAATTAAGTATTACACGTTTAATATATCGTGTTTTAGACAAATAAGTGTTGAATTTTTTGCTCATCATCTATATTTATATATAGGGAGTATCAATTATCACTGACGATAAAAATCATGTATAAAGATCATTTGTATGTTCTTAAATCGTTCTAAAAAATGATTTTGAAAATTAAGGGCTCATTCGTGGTAAAAAAGGGTTTTAAATTTTTAATTCGATGATCCAAATTTTGATTTTGCAACGGTTAATTAAGGAGTCTTACTAGCAAAATGAATGTTAAGCGGACGACAGAAACGCGTTGACGAGGGCCTCCAATTTTGCCATACATGTATTTCAGAGTTATCGCTGTTTTTAAAAATTAATCTAATAGGGACGAAACTAGTAAAAAATATAGAAGCATTAGTGCAGCTGTTGTTCAAAAACACTTGATTATATACTATCCCAAGGTAATATCAAAGTCATATTTACAAATTAAAACTAAATTATAAATTTTTTTTCTGCTAATTCAGCCCAATTATTTATTACCTCTTTTTATAATAACATCAGTCTTGCATCAGCAATAATGATTCTACCTAAATTTTAGCTTCAGTTTCACTTACTACAATATTATAGGATTAGGGGTGGGCGACAATAATCGATTATTCGATTCACTTTTAAGATATTACCGATTAATCGACTTATCGATTAATATTTCAGAAAATATCGATAATCGATTATTCAGTTATTTGCTAAAATATTAAGTGTTTAATCGATTATCCACTTTCTTGACCACCCGTACCGATAAATTTACAACAGATATAGCTTTTAAAATTCCAATTTAATAATGCGTTGTGTTAAGGGTAATTTAAATGACATTTGAAAATACTTTCAGTACAACATATGAAGCAAAAAAAAACAGAGAAACGTAAATGCTCAAACAAGACAGCAGCAGAGAAAACTGCTCACGTTACAAACTTAGCCAATAAGGAATCATTTCGACGCGCCATTTTCTGATAATCTGGCTTCAGTTGTTGCACAATTAGGTATAACACAACACATAACCTCAATAGAGTGTTCGCACGATAGCAGTATAGTACATCGGTCTTTATCTTTTTATTATGTATTTGGGCAAAACTATATGATAAAAAGGATCACTCTCCGCGGCGGCATGTCAACGGTGTGTCTCTTTCCCCGCGCGAACACTAGCAGAATATCGGCAGGCCATTATACAAATAAAACAATCAGGCGACCTTTGACGCGGCGGCCATAGACAGCTTATCCTTTTCTTTTGTCAGATTAATTTTCACGCCTAAATTCTATAGTTGAGTCAATATTCGATATAAGATAATATCGCTATTTTTTAGTTGTTTTGTATTACAAAATAGGAATGAAATATACAGTAAAAATATTGTGCGAAACCTTTAACCAATTTTAAAATCACCCAAAACGCCAAAATTTAATTGAATATTAAAAGATGGGGCAAATTCGAGCAACACTTTCTTCTTGATGTCTTTTCTCAGAATATTAGTATTCGGAAATATGGTGAAATCATTAACACAAAATCAAAATCTTTTCAATATTAGTTATTACATACCTTGAGTATCGTTATCAATAATAACTAATTAAAAACGTTAACAGATTTTTGAAACAGCCAGTTGAATACGAACTTTATTAAAATATTTATTTGGTGATAATAATAAAAAAAAACCATAACGTAAGTTTGACAGGGCGCTGCAAACAATTCAGAAGATATCAATTGTGTTTTTACAAAGCCAAATAGAGTATTAGAGTGCTATAAATAATTTCGTCATAAATTTGATTAGATACAACGCAAACGAAAATATAGTTTATGGCCAGCTTTTATTTAAATTCAACCTGTGTGCGGCGAAGTTCGCCGAACGTTACCAGGCAACGAAGACTATTCCTTTGTAGCGCTCTCTTGCCATTGAGTGGGCCTTCTTGTCATAGTTAATATTCGCTGCTAATACCTTGCTTTACTCATCTGAAAAATATAATGTCCTTATTGAACAAAAATTTTTAGAAAAAGGTCACACTCAAATGGAGTGTGACTCAGTGCACAGCTCCATTGAGACGGCATTAAAAAATAAAGAAATTTCTCTTCCTAGTGACTATCTAAGCCGCAATTCACACTGAACGGACGTCAGGCGAGGACGTGGCACGGACTTATGTCTATTCCGCGTCTCTTCTATGTACTTAAATGGCAAGGGCGGGATGGCGGCCGTCCGCGCCACCTCGTCTCTGTCTACATTGCACCATTTAATTACATAGAAGAGACGCGGAAGAGGCATAAGTCCATGCCACGTCCTCGCCTGACGTCCGTTCAGTGTGAATTACGGCTAAGGGTCACAAAGGAAGCTAGGCCTAAAAATCCATTTAACGTAATAAATTTTGATCACACCTTTTTCAAAAATTTTGGTGACAAAAATCTCATCAGATACAATTCTATTAGACCTAGTAAGTTAGTTGGTGGTAAAACAGTTACAGACATTCGTGTTTTAAGATATACTAGCGGAAAACTATTTTTTTAAATTTATTTTGATGATTCCTTTGAAGAAATTCCAACTAGACCAAATAAAAATGTAAATTTTTCTCTGATTCGATTTCCACCATTATTTCAAAGTAGACTGGCAATTACAAAAACAAAGTATGACCACCTACAAACAATCAAATCAGTTATTCCCAAGGACTGTTGGTCTTTTTATGAGTTGTTGCCGTATAAATATTAGTGTTCATGTTTATTATTGGCACTCTAGTATGTTTGTTTCTTAGATTAGAATTAGAATTTGATTAGAATTAGATTAGAAGATTAGCATTTTGTTACCCCGTTTTTTAATTTTTAACGATCAAGATTTGCATTTTACGTTTTCCTGTTTTGATTCAAACACAAGTTTTATTTATTATATATTTATTTATTAATAAATAAATAGACATTTTGCAGAACTAAATACTCGTTTTCATAAAGAGGGCAATGACAATGGCATATTGTATTACTAAACATTACCTCGTATCATGATAGACGAAACAGAGATTACCTCGTAAGTGACTCTTTTTTTCTGGATCTTGGCTTTACACTTTTTTTTTATTTTACTTATAATATCTGGAAGTTTATTATACAACAAATGAGAAAGATATAAAAAAATACCAATGCCTTATCAAATTTTAAACAGTTTTTTGTTCATCCTGTAAAATTAGCTTCTTGCTACTTACGAGGTACTGTCTTTGAACCCTCGATATGTGTATATGATTGGTCACATATTAGACTGATCCTGTGAAGGCTTGATGTTTGCGCCTTCCTGTTAAAGAAATCTCTCAATTTCGCTAGCCGCCGAGAGTGCAGATTAAGTAGGATAGTCAGTGCTCGTCCTCTTTCTCTTCTAGGTAACGTTGTTCGTATAGTTTAGAGCGTGGTGCATCTTGTGTTTGGTCAACATTGTGCTAGTAGTTCGTTGCAATTCCTTAAGCTCGGTGTGCTCCACTTTAAAACTCCAAAGCTATAAGTCAGGACAGGTAAGCGTAAGTGTTTATAGTTGTAATGAGATTTCCTGCATTTAACTCTGTTATTAGTAGAGCTTTCACTCGTTGGAGGTACTGAACTCTGATCCCCGGCTTTCCTTGTTGTTTAGCTTGTTGAAAATCAAGATATTTCTAAGGTTTCCCTTCGTTCATAGCTTGGACTATGTTTCCATTTGGTAGCGCAACATCACCATTAATGACTTTGCCTTTTTCGATGTGCAGGGCTTTATATTTTTCCATTCCGAATTTCATCCGGATGTCGTTCGAGAAGGTGTAAGTCGCAACAATTAGGTTTTTTAGCTGCCTATCATTTGCAACGTATAGCTTGATGTCATCCATGTACAGGGTGTCCCAAATTCGAGCCTCATCATTGGGATCTCGGAAAATAGAAGAGATACGAGGTCGGTTAAATGGAGGCAAAGTTGCGCAATTTGATGCTGATCAAAATGCCACCTTAAAAGTTAAAAAAGTCTCAATACTTCCGAAGATATTTAGAAAAAAACGAATATTCGCGATTTCATTTTAATTTTTTTATGACTCTATTTGAATAGATATAACAAAATAAATTTCCCATTCTCATTGCTACTTTTTCTGTTCTACAAGATGGTGTTATCAGATTTTCAAACCGATGTTTCGTCTTTGAGCTGCCATAATCAACTTTGTTTTTTTTTTTAAATACGGCCCTGGATTTTTATTACGGACTTTAAGACCTTCTAATGTCCCACAACCAATAATGTATCGCACTTATTCGAAAAAATCCTGGTAAAATCTTACCAAAAATATGTTTTCTGTCTCTCGCTAACACATGAGTTCTTATGCAAAATGCCATTAATATGAATTTTTCGAATAAGTGCGATACATCATTGGAGTTGGGACTTTTGATGCTCTTAAAATACCTAATAAAAAATCCAGGGCCGTATTTAAAAAAACAAAGTTGATGATGGCAGCTCAAAGAGAAAACGTCGGTTTGAAAATCTGATAACACCATCTTGTAGAACAGAAAAAGTAGCAATGAGAATGTGAAATTTATTTTGTTATATGTATTCAAATAGAGTCATAAAAAAATTAAAATGAAATCGCGAATATTCGATTTCTTCCAAAAATCTTCGTAAGTATTCGGAATTTTTACACTTTTAAGATGGCATTTTGATCAGCATCAAATTGCACAACTTTGCCTCCATTTAACCGACCTCGTATCTCTTCTAGTTTCCGAAATCCCAATGATGAGGCTCGAATTTGGGACACCCTGTACATAGGATGAGAGATAGTCTGGAGGCTCTCTCTATTCGCTCTAATGTTAATTCCTTTCCTGTGACATTAAGCATCGTGAACAGAGGATTCGTGGCTATGCAAAACCAAAGTGGGCTCAACGAGTCACCCTGGAAAATTGAGAAGTTGAACCAAACTTCTGTAGTTAAAAATAATTTTAATTTTTCAGTAGAAAGCTTAATTTCGACAGACAGGTTAATTTTAGATTATAGAGGTTCTATAAAAACGTACTCTTCAAACATGAAAATCTATTATTAATATTATTATTATTATTATTACTATTATTATGATTTAGCCTTACGGCATTCGCACTCCCTCTAAGGGGAATATTCACTTATCCCAGATATCCCGGATATCAAAAGGATTAAGCTCTGAGGGAACCCTTTCCATGTTATCGGGTCCTTGGTGGCATCTACGGATTTCCTACAAATTTTCGGACGGTACGGGCACAGAATAGTTATTTGTGCAACCAGTTGGGAAAAGCACTATTTTTCATAACGAGCGTATTTCTGCGCAACGAGCGAAGCGAGTTGCGCAAAAGAACGCGAGTTACGAAAAATTGTGTTTCCCAACGTGTTTCACACAATATTTTTTCTAATTTTGAATAGGAAGTTACTATTTAAATTCAAATTAAAAGTACTAAAATGGCCCATCCGAGTGTCCCTCGTAGATTCCTTTTAAATCGTCTAGTAAGTTCGAAGATGTTTATTTGTTACTTCGTTGCTATGGAAGCAAGTATTGTTTAGTGTCATCTTTTATGAGTTTAAACTGTCAAAAGAATTGAAAAATAATAATCGTTTTTCTTCTCGTAAATAATTCATTAAATTTGTTTAAAGTAGAAGAATACATATACTGCAATGTCCGATTCGGAGAATGACGTACCGAGTGACATTGAGGAAGCGGCTCAATCTGCGTTATCTACAATTATTCCTAAGAAGTCGAGGAGCAAGTATGATTTGGCCTGTGCCAAATTTAGTTTCTGGTGTGAGCACAAAAGGATTACCCATTTGAACGAAAAAATTTTGCTAGCGTGTTTTCAAGAAAAAAAGGAAATGAAGAGTTCAACCTTGTGGAGCTTATATTCGATGTTAAGAACCGAATTGTGTCTAAAAAGAGATATTGACATTAAGAAGTATACAAATTTACTGGCGTTTTTAAAACGTCATTCTGAAGGTTACCAGCCTAAAAAATCGCAAGTTTTAAGTAAAGAAAACATTTCCGATTTTATGAGAGAAGCTGCCGATGAGAAACATTTAATGACCAAGGTAGCATTAATCATTGGAGTTGCTGGAGCTTGCCGAAAAGGTGAATTAACTTTTCTTCGCGTAGAAAATGTAGCATTTCAGGAGCAGTTTGCTAAAGTGACAGTTCCCAACACAAAGACGAAAGTATGTCGAGAATTTGCTATAACCGCTGGAGCTTTTGAAGGTATAAATTGCATCGAAATAGTAAAGAAATACGTTCTGCTAAGGCCGTCAAATGTTAAGCATGACAGATTTTTTGTCAAATATTCGAATGGGAAATGTGGAGTGCAACCTGTAGGTATTAATACATTTGGAAATATGCCGAAAATAATTGCCCAGCTTTTAAAGTTGCCAAATCCTTGGTTGTATACCGGTCACTGTTTTTGGACGGTCATCGACTACTCTCCTCGCGGATTCTGCAGCCGATTTGTTGAGAAACAAACAGCATGGGGGATGGAAGTCTAATACAGTTGCCGAGGGTTATGTGGAGAATTCCATAACGAATAAGCAGAAGATTGCCACAAACATTCTTGGAGAAACTTCGTTGTCACTAATTGTTCGAACTGTGTTATTAATATCTATAATTAATGTTTTTATTCACATGTAATAAAATTGAATAAAATAAAAAATCTTCATTAACATGTGGTACATCAAATTTAATGACAATAAAGAGGTAGTTCAAGTAGTTTAGTTTAAAAAATAATCTGTATGTTTCTTAATTAATGGCGAAATGTGCTTTTTATCACCAGTTGCGAAATATTTTACTTTTCGTAACTAGTTACGAAAAGTAGGACGTTTCAAAATGTTGCTCATCGGCAGCTTCTCTCATAAAATCGGCAATGTTTTCTTTACTTAAAACTTGCGATTTTTTAGGCTGGTAACCTTCAGAATGGCGTTTTAGAAACGCCAGTAAATTTGTATACTTCTTAATATCAATATTTCTTTTTAGACACAATTCGGTTCTTAACATCGAATATAAGCTCCACAAGGTTGAATTCTTCATTTCCTTTTTTTCTTGAAAATACGCTAGCAAAACTTTTTCGTTCAAATGGGTAATCCTTTTGTGCTCACACCAGAAACTAAATTTGGCATAGGCCAAATCATACTTGCTCCTCGACGTCTTAGGAATAATTGTAGATAACGCAGATTGAGCCGCTTCCTCAATGTCACTCGGTACGTCATTCTCCGAATCGGACATTGCAGTATATGTATTCTTCTACTTTAAACAAATTTAATGAATTATTTACGAGAAGAAAAACGATTATTATTTTTCAATTCTTTTGACAGTTTAAACTCATAAAACATGACACTAAACATTACTTGCTTCCCTAGCAAAGAAGTAACAAATAAACATCTCCGAACTTACTAGACGATTTAAAAGGAATCTACGAGGGACACTCGGATGGGCCATTTTAGTACTTTTAATTTGAATTTAAATAGTAACTTCCTATTCAAAATTAGAAAAAATATTGTGTGTAACACGTTGGGATACACAATTTTTCGTAACTCGCGTTCTTTTGCTAACTATTGTGTAACTATATTTTCTGTGGTACGGGCTGTTGCGAGAAGTACTGCTTTCTGCATCAATTTAAAGAGATGTTCGCTCAATCCGAGTTTCTTGATGTTTATTAACAGGTTCTTTGGAATGAATCCTGTTGATGACACAATGATTGGCACCGTTCTTACTGTCTCCATTACACATTGTTGCCGGATTTTCTTTTGTAAATCTCGATATTTGGCGATCTTTTCGGCGTGCTTGACCTGCAAATTGTTGTTGTTGGGTATGGCGATGTCGATCAGCGTGGCTTCCATGGCCCGCTTATCTAAAAGAATGATGTCCGGTCTATTGTGGGTCGCCGTCTGGTCAGTAAGCACAGTGCGGTCCCAGATCTTATAGTTGTTACTTTCTAAAGCAGATTCTGGAGTGTATTTATAGTAACTTACCTTTTCCGTCTGCATCAGCAGCAAAAGCTTGTCTGCTAGTTCCTGATGGATTATCTTCGCAACTGCATCGTGCCTGACTTTATTCTGTTGCTGCAAACATTTGGAATCCTCCTGTAATATGCTGAATGGTCTCAGTGATTTGACAGCCGAATCGACATCGATCATCCGCCACCGAAGCATCTTCAATTATGTACTTGAGATAGTTTCTGGTGGGAATCACTTGATCTTGAATAGCTAGCAGAAAGCCGTCGGTTTCGGGGAACATTTGTCCTGAAACTAACCAATAGTTCGACGCTGTATTGTCGACGTGATCCTGGGTAGCCTCATTCGCATACCTCCCATGTAAGGGCTTTTCCTTCCACACTCGTATTTTCTCAAGGTCGGTATGATGGAGGTCTTGAACCAGCTGTTCTTTTAAAAGCAGTGGTGTAGAGTCGTCTGCGTTACAAACTGCCCTATGAACTTATGAGGAATTCGCTTTCCCGTGAAAATAATTGCCCAAATTATTTATTTGTCGATCCAATTGTTTACGTAGATCCGCTGGACCTCTTCCACCTAGATGTCTTGGCAAGATTGTTCGCTCCACTGCGCTCCCCGGGTGGTGTTTGTGTGCTCTCGTTATTATTATTATCATTATTATTATTATTATTATTATTATTATTATTATTATTATTATTATTATTATTATCAGTTTCACTTCTTCTCGGGATTTTTTCGGGTTTCTTTTAAGGCAAAAGGATGTGTACAGTCTGCCTAGGGCGTTCATTGTTTAAGAAAATTCCGGGCTATGTTGCATGTCGTCAGTATTATGGCTTTCTCCACCACACACACCGTATGATGTAGTCTCTTTGTATCCAGCTAAAGTTATTCTAGATGTTGCGTGAAGATCTTATTTGTGATCAATGAATTCACTATTGTGGTATAGTTTTATTAGTGTACCTGGTTATATCGTAGTATAGTTTGAACCAATTACTTTCTAATATACTGTTCGGTGTATTTCTGATGATACCAGGTTAAATTTAAGTGCTAATGCTTGCGTATTATTCTTGCTGCTACGTTGTGTCTTCCTGTGTATGCTGTGCCCGCTAGTATGTTGCATTCTCCTATTGCATGCGTATTATTTCCTGGTGTTGGAAATATGTTTGTTGTGGAGGTATTTTCTTCCTTGGTGGTAGCCGGCTATCACGACAAAACAGCAGCAGTTTCTACGTTCGTGGCCTGGCACTCGTTATTTTCGTTAAGGATTTGTTCTTGTGACAATTTTGATCTTCATGCTGCTAGTGTGTTTCTAGATAATTATTTTCAAATTCGATTTCTTTCATTTGTGACTAGAATAGCTCAAAATGTTCCGCTGCAGGATTGCCAGTAAGTAGTAGGTAAATCGTCTCGGTATGTTTTCTTTTATTTTTTGTTGTTGGCTTGTTTTTCAAAGATGTTTTCTTCATTCGGGTTCTGCGTTGTTTACGGTAGACGTAAGTATCTCAAGTCTTCTTGTGTGGTTGCTTTTTCCATATATGCATGGTACATTTTTTTATTTCGTATTCTAGTGTATCGATTAACGCGTCATCCTGCAGCTATAACCAGTTTGTCTTATGTAGTGCGTTCTCTCTTAGCGGTATATGGTGGTTTTGGTGGCCGTATGAAAATAAGCTCACTGTTTGAAAAGAGCAACTTCCATCACCAATTATATATTCTGATCTTGTAAAAATCCTGTTCTCGAAGGTAGGTTCGGCTGTAGCATTTATATTAACAGAAGTTCGTCGGTTCAAGGTTCTATGGCTACTGTCCCGCATGCTGTCATTCTCAGCGCGGTTGCTCAAAGAGTGCCCTGGCGACCTCCAGACAGCGGTATTTTACTGAGGCTTCTTATTTACATCATTTTCATGACTATCTCCAAACCCAAACTAACGCAGGAGATACAGCATTTTTACCTTACTGCCAGATAACTGGGACCCGTCGCATTGGGGTTATCACTGCGGGTAGTATTGCTATTATTAATAATACCATCATTATTATTATATTCATTTCGTCATAGCTTAATGATATTATTAGAAAGTTAATGTAGAAAACTTTTATAAGAATCATAATGTCTTTAACAAAATAATGAAATAATTGAAGTTTATAATTTATAACGGCAAACTTCCAGATGCAATTTTACATAAATTAGTTAAATTTTTTTAAAGATATTACGCATAAATAATGAAAATTATTAAAAAGGTATTAAAATTTAACGAAAAGATTGCACCTTGCTTAGTGAGTCGTAAAAGGATTTAAAAAAAAAATTGTCATTGAAATATTAATTGGCATTTAAATGAAGTTTTAAACATTTTATTAGACACTACCGTGATTTATATACTAAGTTATATGAATGGTATTAAAATAGCTGGTATATTTGATTTAAATTTCTAGAATTTATGATCTGGTATTTAGCCAGGTTAAAATCGCCAGTCGACAAATATTAATTGCTCTGGAATAATTCTGGTAAAGCTAGAAATAAATAATTTTTTTATATTTGCTGTGTGTCGCAAAATAAACACCGTATTTATTTTTTTTACAATATTTGTAAATATTTCGGTTTGTTCCAAGAGTGCGAGGAGTGTGGGCCAAAATATGTACTTAGAATAATAACAGATTGTGCTAACTCTTAAAACGCTACTTTTAATATATAAAGGACATAATTTTTGATCTTCTTTGTTTTCTATTTTCAGTAGCTTAGGAGCTGAAAACCTCGAATTCTAAACACTTATTGAAAGTTCTTGACGAAATGTGCAATAAGGACAATGTGTTTTATATTTTTTAATAAATACTATTTTGGCAAAAGTTTAGGAAATATCGTA
>MU193469.1:11568-23494 GCA_016904865.1 Pissodes strobi | reverse complement strand
CAAGAGTAATTTGCTTTCTAAAATTTTGGGGTGCATTTACGAAACAGCTTGTATAAACGCCATAAAGTTATTTTAGAAATGTTTGAAACGGATACAAAATAATAGAAAACAAATATAAAATTAATCGAAAATAAAATGAATCCAATAAAAATAAGTAAAAGAAAATTCAGTGTATGATTTTTTATGAAATTAATTTACCACTTTCCCAAGAGGAATTTACAAATACAAAACTAATTAAAGAGAGCGAAAAGAAAGTGAAAAGAATTAAGATCCTGATTGAAGAAAAAATTAAATTTAGGTAAGAAAATATGAAATTATATACTACTATCCCAAGAGGAAGTTGCAAATATAGAATGAATGAAAGAGATCGAAAAAAACGAATTCAGAGAAACAAATTAAGATCTTAAATTAAAAGAAAATCAAATGTAAGAAAATATGAAATTATTTACTTCTTTCCCAAGAGGAATTTGCAAATATAAAATTAATTAAAGAGATCCAAAAGAAAGTGATTTCAAAGACACGAATTAAAATCATAAATTAAGAGAAAATTAAATATAAGAAAATATGAAATTATCTACTACTTTTTCAAGAGGAATTTGCAAATATAAAATTAATTAAAGATATCAAAAATAAAGTGAATTTAAAGTAATGAAGTAAGATCCTAAATGAAGAAAAAATCAAATGTAAGAAAATATGAAATTACAGTGCAACCTCGTTAATCCGAACCCACGTTAATCCGAACACACGCTAGTCCGAACGGACAAATCAGTAAGTGATAGTCCGAACGCTGCCTCGATAATCCGAACGCTGGCCAAAAAAAATACGATACGTCGCTTAATAACCAGCGCTCTGGCCGACCACGTTGTTATACATACTTTAGTTTGATTCATGAAAAATCCAGCAGTTCTAATCTTTGATAATACACCTGGTCATCCCACCGAATTATTCAGCGACGGTAATAAAACTTCTGTGTTTTCCTCCCTTGAAATTGCACGCCATTGATACAACCGATAGATCAGCAGGTTATTCAGGCTATAAAATTGTTCTATTGCAAAAAAAAATTGCTCAAAAAAGTATTCTCGTTTGATTGAGGCGTTTCAGAATCACTGAAGAATGTAAATCTGAAGGACGTTGTGTTCTCTTTGAATGAAGCCTGGCAGAATTTGGGCACTGACTTAATCAAAAAACCGTGGAATAAAATATTACCATCCTAGAGACCTGATGTTTTTGATAGCAGTGAAGAAGATGAAATTCCACTACCTAGCAAGACAAATCACGGAGGCAGATCCTACAGAGATTGAAAATGAACTGAAGGAAATTGTGTTTAGTGAAAGATTACGATGCAATATGTACATTCATGCATTGTATGTATATGTACTCTTATTACGTATTCGTTTGTTTTTGGATACTTGGATATTTATATTAATTACATTAGTTACTATTCGTAATTTAAGTTTGAAATATGTATTACATACTTAATATATAGTAATATGTGTAGTATAAATATGTGATATTACTGATATTGTATGTTCGGTAATCCGAACATTTCGATAATCCGAACAAGGTCTGGCAATGAGGTGTTCGGATTAAAGAGGTTGCACTGTATTTACTACTTTCTCAAGAGGAATTTGCAAATATAGAAATAATGAAATAGATCGAAAAGAATGTGAATTCACAGAAACAAATTAAGATTCTGAATTAAGAGAAAATTAAATGTAAGAAAATATGAAATTATTTATTAACTACATTCGCAAGAGGAATATGCAGGTGTAAAATTAATTAAAGAGATCAAAAAGAAAGTGAATCCAAAGAAACGAATTGAGATCCTAAATGAATAGTAAATTAAATGTAAGAAAATATTAAATTACTTACTACTTTCTCAATAGGAATTTGCCTTATAAAATCTCGGCGGTGCATATTTGAAATACCTTGTAAAAACGCCATGAAGTTATTCAAAATTGCCTGAAACGAATAAAAAATAAGGGAAAATAAATATAAAATTAATCAAAGAAATAGAAAATATAAGGAATTCAAAAAAACGAATTGTGCGTTTTTAAGAAATACTGTACAAAGGCCATCAAGTTTTTCAAAAATACCTGAAAGGAATTCAATTTTTATGCAAACAAACATTCGCATATAGAATGATTTGATAATAAAATGAAGACAAACAACTGAATTAAAATACTGATAAAGTGTTCCAGCCAGTGACTCAGTTATAGTTTAGGTTTAAATCCTGAACAATCACACGAACCGCCAAGCGCGCAAAATGAACATTAAGAGTCTTGCGCCAGTCTGCCAGCCAACAAGGGATCGATTGAAGGGATCGATAAGAAGAGAGAAAACCTTCAAGTTAAAAGCAAGCAAAGTCAATATCTCTGTACGATTAGAAATAAAAGTCAAGTTTAAAGTTTAATTTGGGGGTTCAATTGCTAGCAAGTTTAAGATACAGTCCCTAGTTATAAACATGGTCCATTACGAGCCGCATTAAGACAAGTAAACTGCTGATAGAAGTAATATTTTGAATTGAACATTGTATTCTGACTCGTGAAAAAGCCTTCTTTGTTTGTCGACGCCAGACGAGTGAATCCAGTCCAGGTGCACCGGGATTTCGGCGGTAAGTACAAAAGGGTTCTAGATTCTAGAAAAGCAAGCCAAGTACAGCATACCGAATAGGATTATTAGGGTGAGTCGTTTCCAGTTTTTTGCATCCTAGTCATCCTATTTTGCTGACTGTTCAAGATTTAAGTCACGAATTTCAATTAAGTGATTTTAGTATTTTTTTTATTTTTTTGCACTAGTTTAAATATATCTTGGAATATACCGGTAAAAAATTACAGAACTAGAAAAACAGATAAGAAAGAGGGGATCCCTTACTAATTTTACTAAATTTGTTGAACAAAAACAAAATTTACAAATACAAGAGCAAGTTTTAAATGAGACTGACCTCATTCAGTTGCAAGAGAATATAGAGAATATTTTCCAAGAGTTTATTGATATTCAAGGTGATATTGAGGCAAGTGTCACACTAGCACACTTGGACGAACAATATGCTGAGCGTTTTGAATTTGACGAGTTCTTATTTTGCCATTACGGCTGTCGCAAAAAATATTGTAGAAAAGTCTGTTGCTAAAAAGGATGAGGACATGGCCTCAGCACATTCAATCCGTTCAAGTGTAGCGACATCTGCCAATACAAATATGAATTTAGGTGGGTTTAAACTGCCAGTAATACTGCCCTCCTAATCAAAAGGGTCGTATCTGACAGTATTGAGAAATTTGAGTTATTATCTTACTTAGTACCCCTCTACTTTATTTCAATCCTTGTGCTATGAAAAAAAGTCATATGTTACATTTCAGGATATCTACTCACTAAAGAATATTGGCATATCTGTGAAATTACCGGATTTGCTAATCAAAAAAGTCGAATGCATCTGATACTACAAAGAATAGTCGTAACTAACAAATATGTTGTCAGATGCGACCTTTCTTCGTAGGAAGAAGACTTAGACAACATAACCAATAAAATATACCGATACAACGTGCTGACGCTGCTTATGTAAACTAGTTTTTGTGATTGTATTTATGCAGGCTGATATATAAAAAAAGGTAAGTAACCAAGTTTTTTTTATATAGTTGAGTCCTAAACAATAATTATATATTATCGTTTTAGTAATTAAGAATAAGAAAAAAATATTCGAATGTTCCTTAGAGAAGGATATTCTCATTCATTATATATTTTGAAATGCCTACATAATAAGATTAACCCTAGTTAAATGTAATAATTATATGATCATAAGATAACTTTTATTATTAGTGATCTTGATTTTCCTGAAATGTCATATACGACTTTCTTGATTAGGATTCTGATAAATTTTATTTTTAAAATTAATGATGAGAACTCATTAAGCTTCCGGTAATTACTTTGTTCTAGGTAAATCTAGCCAAATGTAATAATTATACGATCATAAGATAAATTTTATTTTTACTAACCCTGATTTTCCTGAAATGTCATATATGACTTTCTTGATTAGGATTCTGCTTAACTTTACTTTTAACTTAAACATGATGAGGACTCGTTAAGTCACTGGAAATTACTTTGTTCTAGGATGAATCGGGCATAAAAAATCCTGGACATGGCATTAAATGCTTATTCTGAGCAAAAAGAAGAAAAAACTACAAGAAAACAAACGACAGCAAATTTAAATGAACGGCAAGAAACGGGACCTAGTTTACTAATTATGGAACCCATGGCAGAAATCAACAAAGTAAACGACGACCCTCCGGTAAATTTGGATCGGCAGGGGTTAAACCAGGTTGACGGTCTATCTCCAGCCAGCTAAAAAACAGATTTCTTGATCGAAGGGTCGGAAGATAACGATTCTATTGAAGATAAGATATTTACCCCAACACAACATGCACATTCCGAAACCGACTTCCTTGAAGAAGAAATGGAGGAAGCTACAGATGATAACTTACCCTTGTCGGAACTAAAACTCAAACTTACGGCGGAGAAATTGAATAACAAAGTATATATAAAAAAGGGACTCTTAGGAAGAGAAAGAAATACGATACATCACCTGAAACTAGAAAAAAACAAAAGTTCTTAGAAAGAAGAGCGAAACATACAGTAAATGAAATTTGTACAGAAAATTGCAAGAAGTGTTTAAAAAAAAAAAAATAGAAAAAAAGCGACAAGATTTGAACATGCAATTTTGGGCAATGACAGATGAAGAGAGGCGAGCTTTTGTGCTAAACAAGACTACCACAAGCAGTATTAAAAGAAGATCAGTAGTTATAACAGCAGATCGAGAACCAAGAAGGAATCAGTCAGTGAAATACCTTCTAACTGATGAGCAAGGTCAAAGTCATAACGTCTGCAAGAAATTTTTCTATCTACTTTGGGTTATGACTTGAAAAATGATAAATGTATCCGAAATGTAACTCTTAGGGTTAATAACAGACAATTGATAATTCCAAAGGCAGATAACAGGGGAAGACATATAAAGCAAAATAAATTTGACCAGAAATTAATTGAAGATCACATTGAAAGTTTTGATCCTACCATATCACACTACCGGCGTGAGCACGCTCCATTAAGGCGGTATCTTCCTAGTGACGTCACAATAAAGATAATGCATGAAGACTTTAACAGGAAGCAGGGAACTAATATATCCTACGAACTCTATCAAAAAGTGGTTGCCAAGTTAAACATTTCATTTGCTTCTTTAGGAAACGAGGAATGTTATATATGTGAGACTTTTACAATACATGAAAGAGCCACTGGCAATGATAGAAACAACTCCGATCCAAACTGTTCAGACTGTACATCTTTTGTAAAGCACCAGGACAAGAATAGAGCTGCCAGAGAAGAATACAAGGCTGACGCTTTAAAAGAAGATGGACTCTATGTATCCGCAGATTTACAAAAGGTAAGAAATATCTAACAGATATCCACTTGTGTTTTATTTAAGTTCCAAATATTTTTAGGTTATTATGATACCTAGATGTGATATGTTCGAGGAGATCATCTTTGTGCCACGGTTGATACCCTTCAATGAAACCTTTGAACCTTTGGGGAAGTCCCAAGGTCTTATTTTTGCCGCTGTATGGCATGAAGCAGTCTCTGGATGCTCGAAGGATGATCTAATATCCACGTTCTACAACTTTTTTTATCTGTACAGGATCAAGAGAAAATTACCATCTGGTTAGATAATTGTGCGTCCCAAAATAAAAATTGGGCACTATTTTCGTTTTTTATATATATTATATACTCAGATGAAGTAAGTTTAAAATCTCTATTCGTTAAATATTTTCAGAGTTCGTGGATTGCGTTAAAAAAAGCCAAATTAAAAACCGTAAATGTTAAGGAGATGAATATCGCTGATTTCTATAGCTTTAAAGAATTTACATCTCAGTATATATTAAATAAAACTACACCAAGACCGTATTTGCAAGACATGGTGTTTGTTGAATTTGAGCGAGGGCTAAGGTATTTAAGATACAAAACGTCCTTTTCATCAAGTTTCCTAGATCTGAGGTTTGTGTTAAGTAAATATGAGCCTGGCAAACTACCAAATCCAACGAGAAAAGTAAATGAGAGAGGTATTTCAAAGGAACGACAACAAAATATTCTGTCAAAAATTTGCGGAATTGCGCCTGAAAATAGATTGTTTTTTTGGGAAAACCTCACAATAAATGACAATTCAAATGATTTAGAATGATTATGTTACCGTTTTAAACTATTTTATTATTGTTCAGTGTACCTTTTAAGCTATGTTCTCTTATTTAGGGTGTTACAAATACATTTTCTCCAGTTAAGTCTTTTTTTCTTGGAAATATCCTGCAGAATCTTAATAACCAAAGTCGTATCTGCAATATATAGGACTGTATAATCTATTAGGTCATGAATTAGTTGCAAGAAAAAGTGTTTTTTTTTGTGTGATAGATATCCCCAGAAATAATGACCATCGTTATAAGTGTTTTGAGAAAACACGTGCAAAACGTAAAATATCGATTTTCTCAAAACTATATCAAATACAGTTACGACCATTTTGATTAGGAGGGCAGAATACCCCTCCCAAAATTCCAGGGCTCCTTTCTGGATTGGTTAGAATACAAAGAGACTTTCCAGTCCCTAGTTCATGAAAGCGGATCCCTATCCTCTATTCAAAAGTATCACTGTTTAAGGGCGTCATTAGAGGGCAGTGCGTCGCAAGTTCTTAATTCTATCGAGTTTACATGCGCTGGATATGCAGTGGCATGGCAAACTCTAAATGATCGGTTTAATAATCCGAAATCGTTACTTCACAATCACATTAAAGTCTTATTTACGCTAGAAAACCTTACCAAATAATCGTCTAGTAAAATTAGGAAGCTAATTGATGACGTATCAAAGCATCTTAGGTCTCTTGAGCAACTAGGACAAGTTATTAAGAGTTGGGATCCTTTGCTTATCTTTATGATAACTTCGAAATTAGATCAAAAAACATTAAGCGAGTGGGAAAAGCACTCGGTCGAGATAGATACGTCTTCGTTAGAAAGTTTAAAAACGTTTTTGAAATATCGCGCTGATTTTTTGGAAACGCTCGAGTAGAAGACAAACGTGAAGCAAGGGCAAGATAATAAACAGCAGCGTTTTGGTTTTAATCACTAGTTTCTGCGACATTCTCGTGTTACTACTGCAAGAAAGATCATTCTATTTATACATGCGACGATTTTCATAACTTATCGGTAAAGAAACGGATTGAGTTCATCAATAAAGCAAAGTTATGTCTAAATTGTTTACGCCAGCATGCAGCTAAGAAATGTAGAATGGGCCCGTGCAAAAAGTGTCGTTCATGGCATAATACACTTTTGCACCAAGAAAACGGTAGTCCTATCGCGCAAGGGCAGAATGGCGAAGGTTCGAAAAACCATAATTCCAACGAATTGATTCAAAACGAGCTCGCCTTAAGTAGTGGCATGGGAAGTCAAGGTTCCCGCCTAGTGCTTTTGTCGACAGGTAGAATTCGTGCTTTCGATAAGTTGGGGATGCCTCATGTCGCGCGCGCATTACTTGATTCTGGATCGATGTCGTCGTTTATTACAAAGGACTTATGTGATCGGCTAGGACTAGATAAGATTCGTGCTAATGTAGATGTATTGGGCATATCGAATTTTATAGCTAAAGTACGAGATAAATGTAATATCAGGCTAAGCTCTTCGCTCCTCGAGATTACAAGCGTTACGCCAGGTTTTGAGATTAATATAAATTCTCTAAAAATTCCTAACGACCCAGAACTTGCCGACGACGAGTTTAACAAGCCGGGTTCCATTGAAATTCTTATCGGGTGCGATCTTTTCTGGAAGTTGCTAAGATCTGACAGAATATTATGCGGTAAGAATAATCAGATTCTTCAGAATATTGAATTAGCGTAGGTCGTGGCTGGTCAAAAAATAGGGGGAACTTGGGCAAACAGTAACAAAAGCAAAACATCATGCAATTTGAGTACAAATCGATATTTGCAAAACATTTTAGTAAAATTTTTGGAGATTGAAGAATTTACCGGTCCTATGCCGTTATCCAAAGACGAGATTGAATGCAAAATAATTTTTACGGAAACGACGCGTAGGGATCACGACGGTCGATTTATAGTAACGCTACCATTGAAGCAATCTGCTGCTAAATGTTTAGGCGAGTCACGCTCTCAAGCCGAGAAAATGTTTTATAGTATAGAGCGTAGACTTCTTAAAAATTAAATTCTAAGAGAGCAGTATATAAAATTTATGCAAGAATATCAGGCGCTCAATCACATGACCGTGGTCAGTTCGGAATCTAAATCTCCGGACGTAGATTATTTCATGCCTCATCGTGGCGTCTTGCGGAACGATAGCTTAACCACAAAACTTCGCGTCGTCTTCAATGCTAGTTCACCATCTACTAACGGCATATCTCTAAACAATATTCAATATGTCGCATGTCAGCCCAGTACTGCAGGGCGATTTATTATCACTTATTTTGCGATTTCGTCAAAACCGTTACGTCGTTTGACTGCAAGATGATGTATCGACAAATATTGGTGAACCCCGAGCAAAGGAGCCTTCAAAAGATTTTTTGGCGTGCTAGTCCAACGGAAGAGCTCAAAACGTATACATTAAACCGTAACTTATGGCCATGCTAGTGCCAGCTTTCTGGCCATCCGCTGCTTGTTCGAATTAGCGAATGAATGTGCGGATTCAAATCCCGAGATCGAGGATATCATTACGCAATGTTTTAACGTGGATGATTTGCTATTTAGCGTTGAAACTATCGAGCAAGCGCTGAATATTTGTCATGAAATTTCTCGTGTTCTCAATAGTGGTTGTTTCGAGCTGCGCAAATGGTATTCTAACGAACCAAAGGTGCTTGAAAATATCGAGAGCAAGGACGTATCTAGGAATCCTAGAATTTGTTCCAAATGAGACAGCCAAGACTCTTGGTTTAACTTGGTCTTGTCGCAATGATAAGCTATTATATATTATTGATGTTTCCAGCAAGCAAATAGGATACGAAGAGATCGGTTTTATCGCTTACCGCTAGAATATTTGATCCGCTAGGACTTCTTAGTCCATGTACTATTATAGCAAAAATCCTAATGCAAACATTATGATCTGAGAAGTTGTCGTGGGATGATCCGTTACATATGTATTTAGCCACGCAGTGGAACCAGTTCAAGAACGATCTAACCAGTTTGAGCGCGTTGGCAATCGAGCGTCATGTAGTATGTCAGAGGGTTAAGACAGCGAGCTTACAGTGCTTGTATATACGTGCGTAGTACTGATGAGCATTTAAAGATCCTTTACACAAATAGTGCACTATGTAAAAATCGACCTCTCCTATTGGTTGATCCATCTCGTATTACGATATGTCTGCGTGATGCAATCGATTTATGTCAAGAGCTCTGGTTGTGTAGAGGTTTAGATCGTTGGGTCTCACCTGGAAAACGCGGGTTCGAACCCTGTTGCTTTTTTTTATTAAGATTATGTATCTAAACAGCTTTTTTTCTTGATTTTGGGTATGTCTTGGGTTAGATTGGATTAGCACCTGGTTAGTTTTCTTTTCTTGAGCCACCGTAGCGAGCGAAGCGAGCGGAGAGACATGCGGATCGACCAATGGGAAAGGCCGATTTTTATATAGTGCACTATTTGTGTAAAGGATCTTATAATGCTACTGATGAAAAGTCCATGTAAATCTTTTATGTGCGAAATCCAAAATATCGCCGATAAAAACCCAGACTATACCTAGACTGGAATTATGCGCCGCGTTGCTACTCGCTCGTCTAGCAGATAAGGTTAGAAAATCCGTACGTCTTAAATTCGAAAATTGTGTATTTTGGACAGATTCATCGACAACACTAGCATGGGTATAGACAAGCCCTAATTTGCTGCAGGTTTTTGTAGGAACTAGAGTCGCAGCTATTCAATAGTTGACTGAAAGCCAAGAACGGAGGCATGTACCCACACAGGATAATCCAGCGGATTACGTATCTAGGGGTTTGTCCCCAAGTCAAATTTTAGTTTCGGATACATGGTGGCACGGTCCTCAATTTTTAAAACTATCCCCAACAGAAAAGCGGAATTAAAATTGCAGTCAACAATCGCGATTCCGATAAGCATAGCAAGCGAATTTCCGTTTGACAGATTTTCTAATATTTTGCATATAGAACGCGTTACTGTATGTTGAGGTTCAAGAATAACTGTATGAAATCTGTTCTTAATCCAGCAAAGGGTCCGCTCAGCAGATCTGAGCTGAATTACGCAAAAAAGAACCTACTTAATGTTGCCCAGAGACAGTCTTTCCCGAGATTTCTGGCTTGTTAAAAATCGATCAATAGATTCCAAGAGTAAAATAAAAAACACCCATCTAGATCAAGACAAGATAATTCGCGTAGGTGGTAGATTAGAGCTTTCCGATTTTTCCCCAGACAAGAAACATCCTATTGTTTTGCATTCAAACCATCATTTTACAAAATTAATCTTTGCACATGAGCATACTCGCTTGATTCTTGATGCACGCTGAACAGCAAGCGTTGTTATCGGCCATAAGAGACGAGTTTCGGCCGGTGTCCGGTCGTAATTTAGCGAGAGCAACCGTTAGAAAATGTCTCCGGTGTTTCCGTTTTAGACCAGAATTTGTACAGCCAATAATGGCAAATTTGCCACGCGATCGCACTGTTCCCTCTGCACCCTTCAATGTTACGGGACTTGATTACGCCGGTCCATTTTTAGTGAGACAGGGATTGGGAAAGTCTCGCAATCGCAAGTTAGAAAAATGTTACACAAAGGCTGTACACCTTGAATTAATATCCAGTTTAACTACCGAGGCCTTTTTGCAAGCGATAAGGCGTTTTGTTTCAAGAAGAGGCAAACCTAAGATTGCTAGTGATAACGGTAGAACCTTTGTGGGACCTGACCGCGAGTTTCAAATACTTTTGGAAGCAAGCAAATATATTGTCAGGTCCACTATGTCTAACGAGGGGATTGTTGATTATTATGTCGTTCAATTAGCGATACATCTATATTATGATAAAATTTTATGAATTGTGAAATTTTTTGACTGTATCCCTTGAGTACTGTCAATAAATTAAAATTTAACCCTATTAAAGTTTCCGGTACCTGATCGTCCTGATCCTCTCAAAACAAAGAATAATACTCGTTTAATTAAGTACAAATCCGTTTATACTTCATTTCCGAGGATTTGCTCGATTTGCATTTGATCAATTGAATTCAAATTCTGCTGGTAGTCAGTAGAATGTCCCCCTTTACATGATCTTTGGCTCGATGCGTTATTTATAGCATTGGACTGCTCGTCTTCAGCTTGTCTCTTCGCCTCTTTTGCCCAGATCGCATCTGCTGTCTAATCGTATGGCTTAAATAATAATCCGCTTTTATGTCTCCGATATTCTGCGTGGTAGCTATCGGGAGATGTTGACTGTATAAGTTTCTGATGTGTTCGGTTTAGACCTAATATTTTTATATCTAAGCAAATTTCATGTATAGACTATAACGGGTAAGATCATTTTTCAAGCACCCCTCGCAATTCATTTCAACATATTAATAAAAAAAATCATGATTTAAAATATTGAAAAATTGAAAAATAAAACATTTGTGGACAAAAATTACAATTTGACAACGCTGTAAAATTCTTACAAAATGCCTCTGAATCTATTAAAAGCATAAACAAAACAAAATATTTTTCTAGTCCTTTGAAGCGTTGAAAAAATGTTATTTAAAAAAAATAAAAATTAGATTTTTAGATGATTTGTAATCATATTAAGCTTGAAAAAATACATAATATGACAACGTTGCTAAGAACTTTAGACCTAAAATATTTACTAAAACTGAGCTTTATCCACAATACCGAAACAGAATTTTTGCACTCGACGCGCGTTTCGCTAACCATGTTAGCA
>MU193468.1:0-18793 GCA_016904865.1 Pissodes strobi | reverse complement strand
TTTTTAATTATTGTATTAAAAAATCAATATTTATAAATAATAATTTGATGTTAATAAATATATAGTTACTATGCAGCATCTACTTGTCCGTTTTACCATGGTAAAATATAGTAAGCCGATTTGCTGACGTCTTTATTTTGATTGTGGACATAAAAACTACAGTAAAACCTAGTCACCTAAGTTGCTCTTTTTATCCACTTTAATTGACTACATAGAAATATAGTAACTCGATTTCCTGAGTAGTTTCCCTTTAACCTATTTATGTATATTAGAGCATGTCGATTTAAGCAAAGTCATATATGGTGTCTTAAACATATAAAATGAAACAAATATTTGATACTAATAACTTTATAGTAACAAAACCAGCAGAAAAATATGGAATTTTCCTTCTTCAGAAACTAAAAACTAGATTTTCAAAAACTACAATCTAGACTTTTACAAACTTATCATAAAAAATATGTATTCTAAATTTGAAACGTAGAGAAATAAAAACTTAAATTAAATATTTTGAAAAAATATTAGAAGCTAGAACTTTAAACGAGTAAATAAAATTTATTTTAAATAAATAATAATTATTTAGGCTTTGAAAAATACATCTGATATTTGTACATGCCTGCTCCAAGTCTTCTTTATCGTCTGAGCTTGGCAAATCTTTCCAGAATATGTGCTTTCTGGCGGGCATGTAAGGTATCAATTCTTTTAAAATAGTTTTCTTTTTCTTAGTATTCACTCCTCCATTTGTTTCGCATTTCCTCGGCAGTTCTAGTTTAAATTTATGGTTTAAAACCGAAACATCAGTAAAATCTGTGTCTTCTAAATTTTTTTTTGTAAAAGAGTTTTCTTGAACCCTGAAACTGGACAGATTTAATATCGTCAAGCTTAGGAACATCGGTTGTGTTTTTTTTTCTTTGAATGCAACCATTTTCAAATAATCTAAAATCTTCGCCTCTAAGACCGATTATTTGATTGGCTTTATTTGACGATTTAACCAAGCTTATTAAATCATCAAAGTCTAAAATCTCTTTTGATTTTTCCATTTTTTTCCTATTTGGCCGTGTATTGAATCGGGTTTCATGAAGTTATGACCCGGTTCAAAATATTCCAGAGTGATTGATTCTGGACCGCAGTCTGCATTTACAAAGATAAAACATGCAGTAAATAAAATCCAGTTTTTGTTTTGCGAGGTGCAGTTATCTGCCCAAAACACTATGTGTTTGGTATAATTGGTTATAATCATATTATAATACGCCGAGGCAACGTCAGGAGCATTTCTTCCCATAATGCCCTCATGCCAAAGTACGCATTTATTTAAATCTGTAGATTTCAAGGTCGCAAACGTTTCGTGAAATGCAACTAGTCTACTTACGAAGAATGAGTTTTTGATGGACATTTTTGGTAACAGTAATACCTTTTGCATATCAACCGCATATATTTCAGTCTCATCACTTTCAGATCTAGATATATTATTAACATCATCTGCGTACATTTGCCTCGCAATGTTATATCTGGATTTATGAATCTTATATTTGTTACACGTTGAGCACTGAGCTAAAACTGCAACATTTGAGGATGTTTCAGGTTCTTTTCCATGTTGCTTTTTCTTTAGAGCTGGTTCCTGTGATTCTGCTGGGGTTTTATCATGAAGTTGCGGATAAGTATTTCCTGTTTCACTTAAATGATTATGTTCTTTATAAATGGTACATAATCCACATTCATCTTGCGATAGAACGGCAAATCCGATATTTTCCTTGTCAAAAACTTTCCGATATGTCTCATAACAAACCGGTGAGTATTTGGTGTTGTAGTCTTTATGCATTTTATGTATAGATATGTCAGCTGGGAGATATATTCTGTTGGGAGCATGAGCTAGATTATAGTGTGATACCTGAGGATGGTACGAATCTATATGTGTTTTAATTTCTCGATAATTTTTTTCTGCGACTTCTTTCATTTTGTTTCCATGTGCTTTTCCCCTTTTATCTTCAATGTTAGGAAGATCATTACAGGTTCTCCTTAAAAAGGACGTGATAATGATAATACCATCGGTCTTATTACCCAATGTATGGAGAAACATTGGCTTACAAACGACGATGTTTTGTGGACATGTACTGGACTCTTCTTGATTATAAGCGATCGGCAATTTGTATGAAATTGTATATTTTTTATTTGTTTCTGCGTCTGCTTTTCTAAATTTTACTTCATTTTTTCTCGATATATTTAAGAAAAAATTATTGTTTATTACCATAGTCTAGCTTGCTGAAATAATCAAAAATAAATCCAGGTTTTTCTCGGTAAAGTACTTTGGCACACGTTTCCTTGATCTCGGTTCGGGATTTATGGGATCAAAGTCAGGATCTTGATCTGAGTCATCAGCAGGGGAAACTTCATTTGCATCAACCTTACTGCTTGTACCGGTTCTTCTTGAATTCAAAAAAAAAATAACTATTAGATAAGCGAAAATTCATGAAATTAAAAATAATATCAAATTTAATATACTCCTATTTATTTTTTTAACTTGGTCATTACGTGATTTTTAAATCTCTGATCTAATTCAAAATTTGCCATCAGTAACAGTAATAATAACAAACCGTTTCTCTTATTGACATTAGCTTTATATCTAAAAATATCATTTTGAACTAAATTAGGGTTTTTAAAGAAATCTCGTGAGGATCCGCCAAAAGAAAGGAGTATAATAAACAGAAATTTGTTTAACCTCTAGATTAGTACATTCGAAAAAAAACAACAGAATAATAATTACAAAAGTGATATATTTGCTTTTAATCATATTACATACCTTTCTTTCTAAAGATTACTCATTATCTTGTTTATTTGGCTCGACATTTTGTAAAAAGGCCTTGTTACGAGCAAATAATTGACGTGTCTATACCCTCACAGAGACGCCGAAGGACTGGTTGGCGATGGTCAACGCGGCGCGGCGTCGCGGCAGCTAAGCGAAGTTGCTGAGGCAGCCCCCACTAATCATCTAGCTGCGCCTTGGAGAGTAGTCGAGTTACTGTACCTTGAGATAGAAATAATAGTCAGTGACGTCAGT
This sequence comes from Pissodes strobi, assembly GCA_016904865.1. Taxonomy (NCBI): domain Eukaryota; kingdom Metazoa; phylum Arthropoda; class Insecta; order Coleoptera; family Curculionidae; genus Pissodes; species Pissodes strobi. The sequence goes on along the minus strand of MU193468.1, from coordinate 15,741 downwards.
CACTAGTTCGAAAACATACCAACGTGGGCGGCTTAAAGTAATATTTAATATTTAACAATAAATCTGGTATGAAATGCTCGCAAAATACCGCTTATTCTAAATGCGGACACAGCGTTCCGGCACAAATCGTGCACCGCTGCCAAATTCATTGTGGCCCGTATACGCGCGTTACGCGGAGCATTTGAAGCAGCTGTATTTTAACAGAGGTTCGCGATCGACGGTCGTAAATGTACTGATATTTTACGACCGTCGCGCGGAGGTCGCAACGTTGCAACAGTAAACGGGCATGTACCCTGTGAGAGATCTGTTGCATAGTCGCGCTTGCGGGTTTAGGTTATCGTTTTGTTTTAACATTGAAAATGTTTCTGTTTTCCTAAATAGGGCCTCAAATCGTGAAAAAGTACATGCTACATTTGCCATTTAACTAACTGAAACTAACCGAAAGTGTATTGAACGACTATCCAAAACTAACGAAAAGCACCAAAACGGGCTAAAACGTATCGAAATAGATTTAAAATATTGAAGTAAGTTAAAACTAACCCAAATTAACCGAATTTTGGTGACTAACCAAAACTAACCAAAAACATTAAAATTGCTTATAACGTATCGGAACCGGTTCAAATTACTAAAATAAATTGGAACTAACTGGAAGTAACCGAAAGATGATTGAATGACTATCCAAAAATAACTAAAAGCACCAAAACGGGCTAAAACATATCGAAATAGATTAAAAAGATTGAAGTAAGTTAAAACTTACCCAAATTAACCGAATTTAGGTGACTAACCAAAAGCATTATAATTGCTTACGACATATCGAAAGGTGATTGAATGTCTAATCAAAACTAACCAAAAGTAACTAAGAGCACCAAAACGGGTAAGACATATCGAAATAGATTAAAAATATTGAAGTAAGTTAAGATTAACCCAAATTAACCGAATTTTGGCGACTAACTAAAACTAACAAAAACACTAAAATTGCTTATAACGTACCGGAACCGGTTCAAATGACTAGGATATACAGTGTGTCCAAAAAAGTATGCAACATATGGGAAACTTCTTTATTATTGGATTCTCAGAAAATTTTATTCTTCAGAAAAGTTGGTGCTTGCTCTAAACGAGTTTTTCAAATATTACGTACGGCCTTTAGTGCAGACACAAATGTCATTTTTCCGAAATCGCGTCAAGAGTAAAGTACCTTAATTTATAAAGATACAGCAAAATCTTATAAGGAACAGTTCTTCCAAATTAAAAGAGTAATCTAAGTATGAAATTTGAGTTAACTACATCAATTTTTAATTTCCCTTTTTTTTCTCGATTTTTTTCTCAAACGTTACGTCATCGGTGAATGCTTTGTTCTTTTATTATTAGTATACTTGCCAAGCAACTTCAAAATTTATTTAAAGTTGACATTAGTTACATAGTTGCATAATGTTTCAGCTTTTACAGAGATAAAAGCCAGTTTAGGTATCAGTGTATTGCAAACATATTTAAACAATTTTGGTCCAAAATAATGGTCCAAAATACAATTGGAATGACTGACTCAATATTAATAAATTTCATATGTCAGAGCGAAGTAACATTATTGCTATTTATTTGTTTTTATTCCAAATACATATTTTACTCATCGGGTGCAAAAGATAAATAAATTATTAGTTGTTTTACATGAAATGAAAAGAGTTGAGTCTATTCATGATTTTGAGTGGAAAAAATTTCGAATCAAAAGTGTTTATTAAGTGTGTTTGCAACACACTGATACCTAAACTGGCTATTATCTCTGGAAATACTGCAACATTATGCAACTATGTAACTAATTTCTATCTTAAATAAATTTTGAAGTTACTTGGCAAGTATACTAATAACAAAAGAACAACACATTCTCCAGTGGCGCAACGTTTAAGAAAAAATCGAGAAAAAAAAGAAAAAATAAAAGTTGATGTACTTAACTTAAATTTCATATTTACATTACTTTTTTAATTTGGAAGAACTTTTCCTTATAAGATTTTGCTGTATCTTTATAAATTAAGGTACTTTACTCTTGACGCGATTTCTGATAAATGACATTTGCCCCCGCACTAAAAGCAGTACGGAAAATTTGAAATACTCATTTACTGTTTTAGGACAAGCACCAACTTTTATCAAGAATAAAATTTTCTGAGAAACCAATAATAAAAAAGTTTCCCATATGTTGCATACTTTTTTGGACACACTGTATTAAAACTAACTGAACTTTACTGAGACTTGACTGAACGACTAACCAATAGTACGTAACTAGAAGCATCAAAACGGGATAAAACGCATCGAAATAGATTAAAAATATTAAAGTAAGTTAAGATTAACCCAAATTAACCGAATTTTGGCGACTAACTAACACTAACCAAAACACTAAATTGCTTATAACGTACCGGAACCGGTTCAAATGACTAAGATATATTAAAACTAACTGAACTTTACTGAGACTTGACTGAACGACTAACCAATAGTACGTAACTAAAAGCATCAAAACGGGCTAAAACGCATCGAAATACACTTAGCCGCAAATATAACGCACAACCGAAAATTATGCTCAACTTAAAAGTTGATTTTCTCGCGAACCAATAAATCGATTTCGATAACTTTTTTTTTGAAATGTAGCTTTTTTCTTTGGCAATTGCACTAACTTAGAATGTTTTATTCAGATTTCAGTTTTAGGCTTATACAGGGTGCAAAAATAAAAGTAATTTTTTTACGGTAAATTTGAGACACCCTGTAGGGAGCGTTGGCAACAACAACGGATTTATAATGAAATCATACTATAGCCCCATGTTTTCTGAACATTTTGTTTTTTTAATTTCTCTGATATCTGTAATATCAAAGAAAATACACAGTTTTATACCAGAACATGTTTTTTTTTTTAAATTAAAATAACATTTTGACAACGTTAAAATAAGAATAATACTAACAATAATTAACAATACATAGCAAAAAAAAGTACATTAGTAGCGAGTGTTCTAACCTCTACTTCTAATGACTGCTTCACATCGCCTCGGCATGCTCGATATTAAATTGGATATTTTATTTTGGTCCATTTTAAATGTCGGTAACCATTATTTGGACATCTTCCAGGTTGGCGGAAGGGGGTTGATGCTATCTCAGTGCCCTACCAATAATATCCCATATGTGTTCAATAGGATTCATATCGGGACTATGCGATGGCCAATTTAAAGTTGACCACACGCGCTACATGAGGTCTTGCGTTATCGTGCATTAGTAAAAAATTATTCCCAATGTACGGAGCGAAGGGGATAACTTTTGACACAACTCAGTGCAGCCCATAACCGGTCGGATATCGTACCTTTACGTGGGAGTTCTTTAAATAGCGAAAGATATATCAGTGATATTTTGTCTGAGCACGTTGTCCCCTTCGCTCCGTACATTGGGAATAATTTTTTACTAACGCACGATAACGCAAGGCCGTGTGGTCAACTTTAAATTGGCCACCGCATAGTCCCGATATGAATCCTACTGAATACTTATGGGATATTATTGGTAGGGCACTGAGATAGCATCAACCCCCTTCTGCCAACCTGGAAGATGTCCAAATAATGGTTACCGACATTTAAAATGGACCAAAATAAAATATCCAATTTAATATAGAGCATGCCGAGGCGATGTGAAGGAGTCATTAGAAGTAGAGGTGGAATACGCGGTACTAATGTACTTTTTTTGCTATGTATTGTTAATTATTGTTAGTATTATTCTTATTTTAACGTTGTCAAAATGGTATTTTAATTAAAAAAAAAACATGTTCTGGTATAAAACTGTGTATTTTCTTTGATATTACAGATATCAGAGAAATCAAAAAAATAAAATGTTCAGGAAACACCGGGCTATAGTATGATTTCATTATGAATCCGTTGTTGTTGCTAACGCTCCCTACAGGGTGTCTCAAATTTAACGTAAAAAAATTTACTTTCAACTTTGCACCCTGTATAAGCCTAAAACTGAAATCTGAATAAAACATTCTATGTTAGTGCAATTGCCAAAGAAAAAAGCTACATTTCAAAAAAAAAGTATCGAAATCGATTTATTGGTTCGCGAGAAAATCAACTTTTAAGTTGGGCATAATTTTCGGTTGTGCGTTATTTTTGCGGCTAAGTGTAGATTAAAAATATTGAAGTAAGTTAAGATTAACCCAAATTAACCGAATTTTGGCGACTTACCAAAACTAACCAAAACACTAAAATTGCTTATAACGTACCGGAACCCGTTCAAATGACTAAGATATATTAAAACTAACCGAACTTTACTGAGACTTGACTGAACGACTAACCAATAGTACGTAACCAAAAGCATCAAAACGGGCTATAACGCATCGAAATAGATTTAAAATATTGAAATAAGTTAAAACTAACTTAAATTAACCGAATTTTGGTGACTAACCAAAAACCATAAAATTGGTTATAGTGCATCGGAACTGGTCCAATTGATTAAAGTAAATTAAAATTAACTGAAATTAACCGAGAGTTGATTGAACGACTAACCAAAATGGACCAAAAGCAACCAAAGGCATCAAAAGGGGCTAAAACAAGTTGAAACTAACAATTAACCGAATTTTGGCGACTAACTAAAGTTAACCAAAAACATCAAAATTGGATATGACGTATCGGATCCGGTTCAAATGACTAAAATAAATTAAAACTAACTAAACTTAACCAAAAGATGTTGAACCAAAACTAATCAAGAGTAACCAAAATGGGCTAAGACGTATCGGAACAGATTAAGAATAAAATAAGTAACTAACCCAAATTAACCGAATTTTTGCGACGACCTACAATATTAACCAAAAACTTTTAAATTGTTTTAACGTATCGGAACCGGTTCAAATGGTTCAAATAAATTGGAACTTACTGAAAGTAATCGAAAATTGATTGAATAACCAACGAAAGCTAACCAAAAGTAACTAAAAGCACCAAAACGGGCTAGAACGTATCGAAAAAAATAAAAATATTGAAGTAAGTTGAAACTAATTCAAATTAACCTTATTTTGGTGACTAACCAACAACACTAAAATTGGTTATAACGTTTTGGAACCGGTTCAAATAACTAAAATAAATTAAAACTAACTGAAATTAGCCGAAAGTGAACGACTAACCAAAAGTAACCAAAAGCACCAAAATGGGCTAAAACATATCAGAACAGATTAAAAATATTAAGCTTATAAGGTGAAACGAACTTGAATTAACCGGATTTTGCCGACTATTTAAAATTAACCATAACGTATCGGAATCGGTTCAAATTACTAAAATAATTTAAAACTAACTAAAGCTAACCGAAAGCTGATTGAATGACTAACCAAAACTAATCACAAGTAACCAAACGCACCAAAACGGGCTAAACCGTATCGGAATAGATTGTAAAAATTAAAGTAAGTTAAAACTAACCAAAACTAACCGAATTTTTGCAGCTAACCAAAACTAACCAAAAAGATTAAATTTGATTATAACGTATCGGAGTCAGTTCAAATGACTAAAAAAAAATTGAGAGAGTCTGGTAGTAGTCGAGACACTGATGTGTAAACATATCCTATAACAACATCGGTTGTAAAAAAACGACAGCAGCACGTTGTATCCCGAGCGGTCACCCATCCAAGTACTAACCCCGCCCGACGTTGCTTAATTTCGTGATCGGACGAGAACTGGCATTTTTAACATGCTATGGCCATTGCTTGTACGTTTTAGTTTGGTCATAGAATAAAAATTAGGTTTAATAACCAAGTTTAAAATAATAAAAAATCAACGCGAACGAAGCCTCGGCTAAAAGCTAAAAGTGTCCTATGTTCTTTACTATACTCTTGAAAATATCTGTACAAAATTTCATGATGATCGGAACAGTTTATGCGTGAAAGCTTAAGAAACAAACAAACAAACACATTCGCATCTGTAATATTAGTTAGGATTATTTTATAATACTTACTGGCAGCTTCGGAGTGGATTAATTCACTGCACAAATTCGACACGATAATCTAATGCCATCAGGAATAACATCAATATATGGACACAGCTTATTTACCTAGTAATCGTGGGCCGACATCCTTAGATTTGGTAAAGTCAATAACCAAATTTTGCAGATTTTAGAAGAGAGCTATGACTCAGTATTGTTTTAAACGTCTAGGCATCTGAATAATACTTTTGACAGTTCGTTTAATTTAAAATAATAATATGCTCTTTTATCATCTAAAATCCGTTTAAAAACGATTTTAAATGAGAAAATTGTATAAAAACCCGAAAATTCGGACTTTTTTAGGACGATAGCCGTGGCTTCTGACGAATTTGCCGTGGATTTTGAAGCGAAGATTAATTTTAAATTCAACCGTCCATTAAAAATAAGCTGTGCTATGGATCCAAATACATTGCGAATATAATAATTAATAAATAATAATTTTGACTGTTCGTTTAATTTAAAATATGTTTTTTATCATCCAAAATCCATTTAAAATGATTTTAAATGGCAAATTGTATATAATACCGCCCTAGCGGCTAGAATCGGTTTACACATTTTCGTCCCATTTGCCGAGATTTACCCTCATACTGCCGCGTAAGATGTTTACACATCAATAAGTTGGAACTAACGGAAAGTTGTTTGATCGACTAACCAAAAGTGACTAGAAATAGTCAAAATTGGCTAAACAGAATCAGAACAGGTTAAAAATATTAAAGTAACGTTATGGCTAATTATATATTAATAAATTTTCCTAATTTTTTCGGTTTTCATATCTGCACATTTTTGATGTGTAAACATCTTACGCGGCGGTATGAGGGTAAATCTCGGCAAATGGGACGGAAATGTGTAAAGCGATTGTAACATTATAAGCCGTCGCATTGAGGAGCAAGCTAATCCAGGACGTCCGTGAAGGATTTTTATACAATTTTGCCATTTAAAATCGATTTTAAACGGAGTTTGGACGATATAAAAGCATATTTTAAATTAAACGAACCGTCAAAAGTATTATTCAGATGCCCAGACTTTTAAATTAATATTCAGTCATGGCCCTCTTCTATAATTTTCCTTCTATACCTAAGTTTGTTTTTTTAAATGGACGGTTGAATTTAAAATGAATTTTCGCTTCAAAATCCACGACAAATTCGTCCTAAGTCACGGTTATCGTCCTAAAAAAGTCCGAATTTTCGGATTTTTATACAATTGTGTCATTTAAAATCGTTTTTAAACGGATTTTAGATGATAAAAAAGCATATTATTATTTTAAATTAAACGAACTGTCAAAAGTATTATTCAGATGTCCAGACAGTTAAAATAATATTGAGTCATAGCCCTCTTCTAAAATTTGCAAAATTTGATTATTGACTTTCCCAAATCAAAGGATGTCGGCCCAAGATGAGTAGCTGGTAAAAAAATAAGCTTTGTAGATTTTCGTGTCGAAAGTATGCAGTGAATTAATCCTCAGTAGAGTGCTCTAGACGGCCTCAATTCTCCCCCCTCCAAATTTTTTGCCCCTCCCCCCCCTTCCCCGGTGACTGAGATAGATCCCGCTCACTTGATCTTAAGTGTATTCGACCTTGAATGATATTGACCTAATTTCACCTTGAATGTCCTTGACATTTCACCTTGAATATCCTTGAGTTTTTGTGAAGGTCGCGCATATGACCTTGAGATTGGTCCAAGCGTGTATGACCTTGAACGTTCTTGAGACTGTTTTGTGGTGTCTTTTACCTTGAATGACATTGAGATCATTTGATCTTGAACGCCCTTGAGTTTTTGATGTGTAAACATCTTACGCGGCGGTATGAGGGTAAATCTCGGCAAATGGGACGGAAATGTGTATACCGATTCTAGCCGCTAGGACAGTACTATATACAATTTTGCCATTTAAAATTGTTTTAAACGGATTTTAGCCGATAAAAAAGCATATTTAAAATTAAACGAACCGTCAAAAGTATTATTTTTGTTATATTATATTCGCAGTGTATTTGGATCCATATCACAGCTTATTTTTAATAGACGGTTGAATTTAAATTGATTTTTGCTTCAAAATCCACGACAAATACGTCGAAGCCAGGGCTATCGTCGTAAAAAAGTCCGAATTTTCGGATTTTAATACAATTTTGCCATTTAAAATCGTTTTAAACGGATTTTAGACGATAAAAAAGCATAATATTATTTTTAATTATACGAACTGTCAAAAGTATTATTCAGAAGCCCATACGTTTAAAACAGTAAAATTTGAAAAAGCTGGTTATTGACTGTCGCAAATCAAAGGATGTCGGCCCAAGATTATAAGGTAAATATGCTGTGTCCATATGTTGATGTTATTCCTGGTGGCATTAGATTTTCGTGTCGAATTTGTGCAGTGAATTAATCCGCTCCGAAGCTGCCAGTGCGTATTATTAAAGAATCCTAACTAATATTATAAATGCGAATGTTTTTGCTTTTATTCTATGAACAAGCTAAATTGTACAGGTAACGGCCATAGCACGTTGAAAATGCCAGTTCTCGTCCGATCACTGAAGTTAAGCGACGTCGGGCGTGATTAGTACTTGGATGGGTTACCGCTTGGGAACATAACTTGCTGCTGTCATTTTTTTTACGATGTCGTTATAGTATATGTTTACACATCAGTCTCGAGTACCAGCAAACTCGCTTAATTTTTTTTATTTATTTTTGTTTTAATTATGATAATGTTTAATATTATTGCTGAAAATGCATTTCTTTAATTTTATACCTATATTATAAACAATCGTGTGTTTGTATTTTTACTTTTTTAAACTCTGCTTTTGGAAACTATATGAATTTCAACGCAAATCACATTTTTGCGTTTTATTCATCATTTTCAATGTCTCCCCGGTTGCATCTTTGCGAAGGACTGTGAATTTTTGTATTGTTAATTCAAAATATTAATTTGTAAAATGGAAAGAGCGAAGCTTCGACAAGTCTTGCCCCCCCTGCGAAAAAAGTGAAAATGCATTTAACTGTGGGCGAACATGCATTGGTAAAAACCGTGTATGTTTGTTTGTTAAACGAAGCTATTGATAACGTTACAGCTGATAATTGGCAGATTGGTGTATCGAACATGTCATAAAACAAAAGATTATACTTCGGTCGAAGTTATAGTTGAACCTTTTATTATCAATGTTGGTTCCGAAAGTAGTGATAGTAATGCTTCTGAATCAAATTCTGATCAAACCTCCGATAACGAGTAGGAAACTTAAAATTGTATTGATTTTTGATGTAAACTTTCGATGCAACTTTCAATATGGTATTTTATGATAATAAAAACTCCTTATCATATGACTCCTTTTTTCCTAGCCTTAATGAATACATAGTACTATTTGTTTGTAGTAAAATTTTGTTGCTTATTACTAGACTTAGGAATAATTTTGATTATACGTTTTTTTGCATATTTTAGACTAAAATCATGCATATTTATGTGCATAAACTTTATTTTTTTAAGTGGATATTTGCCTAAGTCTACTTATTACTATTCCATTATATAGTTATTATAACATATTAATTTATAAATCAATTTTATCCGCCACTTGAATTTTCTTCTCTCTTCCCTTACCCCTCGAGGAGCGCCTTAAAACTAAAAATGAGTCACTGACTATTATTTCCGGCTTGAACTATAGTCAAAAATACTTTATAATCTAAGTTTAGTTTTTGTAATGGAATTATTTTATCAGAGAACTTATAAGAAAAAGGGTTTTATGTACGAGAAAGCGATATAAGACAGGTAGTGTGTCAGTGATAAATTTCGTTAATATAAACGGAACAATTTTATCCGTTCTTTTAGCTATACCTAGCCTAGACTAGAAATGTATCTATAAAGTAAATATACTCCACTACAAGTTGTTCTCATTCAAAGGTTTTACGAAATCTATAGACGCATATATCCAAATTAAAGTCTAATATAGTAATTAGGAAATAGAAATACAAGACGAGTAACTTTTATTTTTTTATATATTATATATAAAAACTATAATACTACAATACTTTTATATAAATATAAATAATGTGCATGCTGCTCCAATCGAACCCAATTCGCTTTGTCCCAGGTGCAATTATAGCATATACTCCTCCATGCTCTGGACTGGAATATTTTTTGCATATAATGTATTTCGCCAGCGATGGCCCGTTGAGGAAAGCACCCTCATCCCCGCTGGTGCTCGTGATAGCATTGTTTTGAATTTTAGGAGGCATGGTCCTTCCTGGATGACTGTAAACAAATTTGGAATTAAAGGTGTATCAAAACACAGACATCTCGGGTATAGCTCAGGAATTGATGATAATTTCTCTGAATACCTTTAAATATGATGAAAAGTTTTTTTAACTGATATAGTTCTACTGGAAACTATATAGAATCCGAGGAGAAAGATGTGTTGCTATTTATTTTTGAACAGGCTCACACTCTCGATTTTTCTAATGGTTCAAATGATATTAATTAGGTTGAGAAAACAAATACATAACAAAAATGTACTAAGTGTATTGAACAACGATAACAAAACAATTCATTATAGATATGATTTTTATAATAAAAATTTCCATTTGTTTATTGCTCTAAGTTTAGCAAAAATTAACACACCTAAGCCTAATAAATCAAAAATTGGGGAAGTATATGTTAATTCTTGGATAGTTACACATGCTGCTTATGGAAAGTATTATCATCCATATCCAATAAAAATTTTAATTTAGAGAGTTCAGTTAAGAGAGTTATCCGAAATATATAAAAATTAGTTAACCGCGTATAATAATCACCAAATGCAAGAAAAATATAAGAAAGGTAAAAAATCTTCAAAGATATCATCAAATTAAGGGTCTGATGATAAATAGGTTGGGTCGATTTTGCAAATTTTCTTTTTTTTCGCTAGAAAAGGGGTGTTCTATAGAGTAGCTTAAGCCAAAAAAATCGGAGGATTCGCTACATTTAAGCCGAAAAAATATCCGCGTTTTGAGCCTAAATTGCCCTAGTAGGGCAAACTTCCACTACGACTTTTCAGGTGTAACGTGAAAATATTGAAATTGTAACGTGAAAATAATGAAATTTTAGTAACCGACACCGGGGGCCTGGCACAGTGTTTCCAAAATTTATACATTTTCTTATGGGGAATAACAGTGTTGTTTACTATTTAAGTATATTTAATATTCCACTTCACGCATGACCAAACAAAACTAACCTAAACTAACCCAAGGCATGCCGGAAATCAAAAAAATTGAAATTTGTCAGTCGAAAATGCAAATATTTTTTAGTTTGTTTTTCCTCATTTGAGAATGTCTTGGCTAACCCAAGACATTCTTGGGTTAGGTTTGTTTGGTTACGCCCCCGGAGCGAGCGGAGGACCATGTATGAAGTGAAATATTTCACGAATATATACATACAAAGGAATAGTGTAATCGAATGAGTGTCGCTCTTATTCCGATGAATGAATGCAAATGCACATTGAACAATCATCCAAGCAGCCACGTTTACCATACGGCGGGCAATGATATCATTATGGCAGGATCGACCATCCCTTCATCTTCATTCAATCGGACTATTGGGGGTCTCGGTCAACAGCAATATGTCCTGGCATGACCACGTTGCCAACGTCGCAAAATCAGCCTCCCAGAAGCTTGGTACGCTATTTCGCAACAAAAAATGCATACACCGCAGCAGTTGCTCTTGCTTTACAAAGCGCAAATAAGACCGTGCTTAGAATATTGCTCACACATCTGGGGTGCTACGCCAGATCACACCCTAAAGCTACTGGCTTCTGTTCGGAAGAGAGTTGTGCGTCTCGTCGGTGACCCGGAATTTGGATAGTCTGAAACATCGCAAACATGTGACCCAGAAATCCCTGTTTTACATATACTTTTACGGCAGATGTTCCCAGGATTTGGCCCGCCGTATCCCGCCCCTGACAACGCCTGTCAGACAGGCACGATAGACGGCAAGAGCGCACCGGTTCGTCGTACAACTGGAAACACCTAGAACATCGCTTTACAAGAACTCCTTTGTCTGGCGCACTGCATCACTGTGGAGCTCACTCTCAGGACGCATATTCGGATGTAACAAGCAAGATGTCCAGTCGACTATGCCAAACGTTTCTTCATAAGTGACGTGCCCGATAGCATTTAGTCGGATGTCGTGACTGTTACATAGAATCAACAAATAAGTCTTCAATTATTTAAACACTTCATGCATGACCCTCCGCTCGCTTCGCTCTCTATACGGGGGCTCAACAAATAGAAACTAACCAGGTGCTAACCAAAACTAACTGAAAATTTGTATTTTTTTTTTATTTTGGGTTAATTTTGGTTAGCACTTGGTTAGTTTCTGTTTGTTGAGCCCCCGTAGCGAGCGAAGCGGGCGGAGGGCCATGCATGAAGTGTTAAAATAATTCAAGACTTATTTGTTGATTCTATGTAACAGTCACGACATCTGACTAAATGCTATCGTGCACGTCACATATGAAGAAACGGTCGGCATTGCCGAATGGACATTTTGCCTGTTACATGCGAATATGCTCCCAGGACATCTGTTCCCCAAACTAACTATTCAAGAACCGTGTCAATCAACATCTTCGCACACACACCGCTCGTCGAGCAATATAGGACGTGCTACTGCCATAAAAAAATCATTCACCTAAATAAAAGAGGAGTAGAGACACTTATAGCACAGCTTATTCACTACCAGCTAGTCAACTCTATCAAAATCGGAAAGTTAGAGTGTCGGGCACTACGCCCTGAGCGGTTCAGTTCCACAGTTGAATTTAAAATGAATTTTCGCTTCAAAATACATGACAAATTCGTCCGAAGCCTCGGCTATCGACCTGAGAGGTTCGGAAATTTCGGATTTTTATACAATTGTGCGTTTTAAAATCGTTTTTAAATAGATTTTAGACGATAAAATAGTTATTTATGCAACAAGTGTGTAAAGTGAACCTTTTTTTATGAATGGGAATATTGATAAAAAAATTTAATTGAAAATGAATAAAAAAGGCTACTTTACACATGAGTAGCATACAAATTTTTTTTTACTACCGAAAAATATATGAAAAAACAAAAATATTATTAAATTGCTTTACGCACTAGTGCGTAAAATAAATTATTTTACACACTAGTACGTAAAATATATTATTTTACGCATTGCCCTAAATGTCAAAAAATATGTCAGATTTACTTTACGCACTAGTGCGTATAATAACTTATTTTACGCACTGCACATTAAAAAAGCGTACTTTACGAATCTTAGAGGGTGCGTAAAATGAGTACTTTACGCACGGTAGTAGAAAAAGCATATTTTAAATTAAACGAACTGTCAAAAATATTATTCAGATGCCCAGGCGTTTAAAACAATATTAAGTCATGACCCTCTTCTAAAATTTGCAAAACTTGGATATTGACTTTCCCAAATCAAAGGATGCCGCCGCAAGATGATTAGCTGGTAGTCAATAAGATGCGCTTATAGCGCACCATTTTTCTAATGAATTTTGCTAACGAAACTACAGTAAACGTCTGGCAACAGTGTGACTTCTTAAAAATCTTTGTTTTGGCTATTGTGACAGTTGACAGTAAAAAGGAGGATGGATATTTACAAGTAAAATTTAATTTTGTTTAATGGGGCTATGGCTATGGGTCGCTTTAAATTAGGACCGGAACAAAACGGAGGTCTCTCGTTCGACGCAAATGTATCTAGTTAATATTTTCACCCGACAATTGATTTTCAGATGTGTTTTGTCTATATTTCTAGTGCTTTTGTGAAGTGGTGCTGAAAATTTGTGTCAAAACTCGAACTTCGAGGGCATTTTTTCGTTTCCGACTTTTTTGGCTTAAACTACTATATAGGACACCCCCTTTCTAGTGAAAAAAGAGAATTTGCAAAATCGACAAAACCTATATATCACCAGACCCTACAAACCAAATAATATAAATAACCACACAGTTGCAATTTCCACGCCAATGGCTAAAGCAAGTCGATATATCCTGCGACCAATCACGAAACTGCCTCCCCGCTAAAAATCAAGTAAACCTCGCACTGTTGCCTATTGTCGCGTATTTTAAATAGCTTGAAGGCGAATAAAATATAAACATTATAAATATTATAGTATACTTATTTCGTATTCCGTATTTCCCTGCGTAAATAAAATGGTAAATAATAGAAGACACTAGTATTAAGGAAAATAACAAAATTAAGTATGCAAGTAGGAAATATAAATATGTAAATTCACTATAGGAAACTAGACAGAAAATAAATTCGGATTATTGGGAAAAAAATGTGGCAGCATCTTAATATGCGAGGACATTTTTTGCCCGCATTCTTTCCGTCCAGGGTCTTTCATTTGGCAAACAGTATGTTTGGCTGATACAAAAAAAAATATGCAAAATAAAAACACTTACCTCTTAGATAGCACTAGCAAAAAAAACAAACAGCAAATGTCTAGCGTATATGGCTGCTTGAAGATGGCCGTAAACTCAGCTGTAAAAAAAAATAAGAATTAAAGTTGTATCAAAACACAAACCTTTCGCGTATAGCTCGGGAATAGATGATAATTTCTCGAACAATATTCTACAATATATACCTTAAAGTATGATGAAAAGTTTTTTAACCGATATAGTTCATGTGAAAAAAAAATATGATGAACTATATAGAATCCGAAGAGAAAGATGTGTTGCTATTTATTTTTGAACATTCTCACACTCTCGATTTTTTCTAATGGATCAAATGATATTAATTAGGTTAAGAAAACAAATACATTAAAATGTACTATACTGTATGTACGGCTATATACATTCATTATAGATATGAATTTTATAATAAAAATGTCATATGTTTATTCCTCTACAACAGCAAGTTTAGCAAAAAACACACTTAAGTGTAATCAAATAATCAAAAATTGTATTGTATTAGTTTACTTAACCATACTTTGAGAGAGTATATTTAAATTATTTGATAGCTGCTCGATCTGCTTGTGGAAAGTATTATCTATCCATTGTACATGTGATATATTAAAAAATCGATATTTTTCAAAGTATTGAAATGACATCCCTAACTTGTAATGTATAAAACACTTACCCCCTAAATAACACTAACATAAAAAACAGCCAATGTTTTAGTGTATAAAAAAATAAAAACAGCGTAACTTCTGAAAACTTAAAACTTCGCATGAGTATGAACAACGATCTGTTATGAACTAAAAATTTCCGATAGGCCGTTCTTATAGGTTTAATGAGTTTGAAAAAGGTTTTTAATGACTTACTTTAGAATTTCAACATCATAGATTATTTCGAAAGTTTTAAAATTATCTAGGTACTAAATCCGTTTGAAACAAAAAAGAACATTGCCTTCAGATATCTACATTTTTCTGGTACTTAGTTCTTTGAAACCTCTGCACAAATTGATTCGATTCAGTCACATTTCCATTTATTCAAATGTGAATTCAATCAAATATTGACTATCTTTGCTTTGTGCATATACTATATCGGGTGTCTTATAGGCTCTATCGAGAGGATTAATACTACTATCACCTCGAGCTAATCTTTCGGAATTTTCTCTTAATGGAAAGCATGAATGGATTACAATACTTAAAAGCATAACGGATAAGTATAATAACATCGAACATATAGAGCTATGGAAATGAAGCCTAATCAAGTTACAGATAAAACAGTATTAAAAGTATATGATACCCCAAAAATTGCTCTAGCTAAAATAAAGCATAATGTTAATGATATTGTAAGAACCAGCAAACATAAGGGTGCATTTTGTAAAGGCTA
>JAEQML010063116.1:0-23499 GCA_016904865.1 Pissodes strobi | reverse complement strand
AATTCTAGCGACTTACGGCTGAATATTTCCACCCGACCGTGCACAACTAATCGAGGGCGTTAATTATCGCGCGATTACTACAAGTAGTAATATAGATAATTCGAAAAATTACATAAATGCCGAAAAGGTATTAGAAGATCAATACCAAGTCTTACGACAGGGTCATAAAGATCAGGGATTCAATATAGTTCCACCCTACAAATATATTACGGAATCTAAAAAAAATTTATCCTACCAATATAAAAGTCAACGAAAGCTCCGCGAGTGTGCCTTTACAAGATTTACTTCATAATACGGCTAAGAGACCTATGGATAGCTGCTCTGAACAAGATATGAAATAAGAGAAACCAATTTGATTTTGCACACCAAATGGGGGTGCGATGGAGCTTTTGGTCAGAAGGAATATAATCAAAAATTCACAGAGGCTAATCCCGATACTACGGATTCACATCTTTTCATGACCTCACTAGTTCCACTTAAACTTGTCGTACAAAATGATGCTAGCCTAGTAGTATGGAAATATGATCGCCCTTCGTCAACACGTTACTGTCGAACATTGCAATTTTCATATACATAAGAATCACAAGACGTAATTAGGTCCGAAAAGACTCGAGTTGATGCTGAAATAGAAAATCTAAGCAAAACAAATATAGAAATTCACGGTCGTATGTTCAAAGTCCAACACAACTTAATGTTTACCATGCTAGATTCCAAACCGCACAGGCAGTAACAAATACTCCAGCTGCATCACCTTGTTTTCTTTGTGGAATTAAAACATCCGTGATGAATTTCCTTGAAGAAGTAAAAGACCGACCTGTAAATAGCGAGGCAATTAAATTCGGTATATCGCCATTGCACACCAGAATAAGATGATTGAGTGTATTCTGCACGTAGCATATAATTTACCTTTTAAGACGTGGACTACAAACAAAGATAATCGTCCCATTAAAGAAGCTACAAAAAACATTCAAAACGAGTTATGGGATAAAATGGGGCTTAAAGTGGATAAAGTTCAGCAGGGGACTGGCACTACGAATAATGGAAACATGGCCAGAAGATTCTTCGCGGATCCTAAAACATTTTCTGAAATAACAGGAGTTTCCAAAGATATAATTCAAAGATTTCGAATAATATTAGGAGCTATAACTTGTAATGAGTTATATTGGCAAATATGCTCAACAAACAGCAATTTTTTTTGTTAGTGAGTATATGTGGGACCACATGCCATCTACGGTCCCCAAAATTCTGGTACACGGCCAAGAAATAATTGAAAACGCAATATTTCCAATAGGTGCTCTGTCTGAAGAAACGCAAGAATGTAGGAACAAGGATACAAAAGATATAGATCCATGCATTCCAGACTATTTTGCAGAATAGCTACCAACGAAGATATAATTCATAATACGATGCTACTTTCCGAAAAAAAAAAGACTTTACCTTTAAGTGACGAAACGAAAACATTGTTGATGTCTCAATAAGTGAATTTTTGATATTTGTAAACACTAATTTTTCAACGAATCAAAAGTGGTTGACATTAAAATAATAGCAATCCTATGTCCTGTTTTCCGTAAATATCTATCAAATTATTCACAGCCGGATTGGTTACCGCTAATTATTCTGTTGGTCTCGAAGTACCTCAGTAAGTCGCTGATTGACTGCACGTTCATGACTTTGGAGATAATTGGAACCAAGGCAATTGGGCGATAGTTTGAGGGCGTGGTTTTCTTGCCTTTTCTGACATAGGTCATACTCGAGCTACTTTCCAAGAGGATGATTAAATCCCTTTTCGGGAGAAAAAGTCTGGGAAAATGGGTGATAGTTCGTTAACACGATGGCAGTTATTCCATCCGACTCTGATACGGTTTGCGTATCTAGCTTTTTAAGGATTTTGCAAATGTCACGGTGGTGAAACTTCTTCTGTCATGGTAGTGTTGATGCTGGTTATGGTAAGGAGGACCTTGCCATGGAGGACGTCTAAGGTAGAGTGCGATGAAAACATTTCGGTGAGCATGTTTGCTTTTTCATTAGCGGTAGTTGCCGTGACGCAGTGTTCGTCTGTCATAAGTAGATGAGACGTTATTGTAAAGTTATTACTTACTGCCTTTGCTACGGACCAGAAATTCCGGGAGCCACTAGGGTACTGGTTCTTTGATTATGTTTCTCCTTAGTTTCATCAATCACCCGTTTGCATTCGTTTTGTCGCTTCGGTAAAATAACTGCGACTTTCGGCGGTCTGATTTTGCTGCCAGTACTCGTAGGCATGTTGTTTCTTATCTTGTTACAATAAAAGCCAATTTGTTAAGATAAACTTTGATTTGTTATTATATAATTCGAATTGTCTAATTTGTTACAATATTAATTTAAATTAAAACTCAATTTGTTACTATAAACTATAAAGGCACTTTCTTTTTAATTATTCATTTAATTTACTAAAAAGACTGAAATACTCAGGTTGTATAGAAGCATGATAATTAAAATTTATTCCCGAGTGCAGTTGTTGAGAAAGGGGCAAAATAAAAGATTAGAAATAAAAAAAAAAACAATTATTATTCTATTTCCTTCTAACAAAAATAAGGGTTGAAATTTAATATTCTGTTGAACCTTCTTGGTGATAACTGCCCTTTAACCACCTTATGCTTCCTCCGAGCTTCCTGGAGAGTGTTACTGAATCTTGCAGCAGTGCCTAGGACCTGTCCTGTGACGTCACTGGAACCTGTCCTGGTAGTCCGAGTGCGTGTGGACTCAGTAGCATGAAAAAAAAACAGTACAAGGCAGTTAAAGAGTTCACCAAGAATGTTGTTACAATTCCATTTCAATTTGGCAGATAGTGTCGCTTGTCTAAGCTTTGGTTTTTTTAATATCAAAATTGGCAAGAGATAGCTACTACGTTGGGATTTGGATAGATAGCTAGAAATGATTCTTCTCAATTAACAATGCTAAAAAATGCCAAAACAAGCTGAAGGAAGAATTATATTTAATTGAATATGCCTTCGCCAATTTGCGCAAAGTTGTTTCTGTAGACAATAATTATGCTTTAAATTAAACAGTTAACAGATTACAAATAATAAATAAAAGAAAATAGCTATTTAAGCTGAGAAATATTGTGATGAACAGTATTTCAATAAAAAAAACAATTACAATAATCAGGTAAGAACAAAAGTGAAATCAATAAATTTAAACAACAGGTAATCAGAATTCACTTATTGCCTGAAAGCTACTTTTGAACTCAAAAGTCAGTTTAATTCAAAATAAAGGTAATGACAAACTTAAACAGAAATAGGGAAATAAAGCAAACACACAATTATGATCTTGTACCGACCACGGTCGAGAAGGGCTTGAGAAGGTGCTCTTTAAATAACGAAGTGACGATAAAATGCTTATATAGGCCGAATAACAACTAACTAAGCTTAGCTCGGATTCCCTATATAACTCATAATACCCGATACCGATACCAGAGAAAAGTAGACTCAGTCTCCCACACTAGTCTTGGTTATTAATTTCTAAAAATGCTTCCTCTAACTAGAATCTAAATAATGTGAACCCTATAGGCCACTTTGATCGATTCTTTAGTTGGATTGCTAAACTAAATCCGAAATTCAATATCCCTGCTTTTGTAGAATCAAGTCCCTTTTTTTTCTCTTATCCAAGAGCCTCAAGCTCCAAAAACCCACTATCACGCATGCCCTACAGGCAAAAACATACCCACGGCAAAAGACAACGTGGTATGTGAAACGATAGTAGGCATATATCAGATTTTCACGAGCGTATTTAACATACCCACGGCTAGAGACAACGTAGTATGTGAAACGATAGTAGGCAGATATCAGAGATTCACCAGTTTAGCAGCTTTATTCTGCCTACAGACTTTTCGATATAGAAAACTTGAAACAAAAATCAGATAACGCAAAAAATTGAAGAAAATGTCAAGTCTACTTTCTCTCAACCTCCCATACTGGTCGCCGGTACAAGATAGATTTCAAAATTCCTGTCCTACCTTTCCATCAGAACCACATCTCAAAAAAAATTGCACAGACGCGCAGTCGTCTCAAATGTTTCACATTTTTCCACCGTACGAACCGACCGATCTTTAAGCATAAAATATGAACTGCATATTTGAAATTATGAATGAAGAGTGAAGGCTGTGTGCATGTACGAAATGTACTATATGAAAAAACCTTTGTATTCCATGCAAAAATTTTAATCCAAAAAGGACGTCTAATCAGCGTAACAGAGCGCTTTCGGCCTTAGCCATCATCAGTGTTACTTGTCAGTTGGAACAAAAGATATCCACAAGAGGCACAAACAACATCAAAACGACAACGGTCACATCAAAATTTAAAAAACACTCTACATTATAAGAAAGGTTCACATAATTTAAACATTTAACAAATTAAAGCCAGACGTGGAAACCACGCTTTGATGGTTTCCACGTCTGGCTTTAATTTGTTAAATGTTTAAATTATGTGAACCTTTCTTATAATGTAGAGTGTTTTTTAAATTTTGATGTGACCGTTGTCGTTTTGATGTTGTTTGTGCCTCTTGTGGATATCTTTTGTTCCAACTGACAAGTAACACTGATGATGGCTAAGGCCGAAAGCGCTCTGTTACGCTGATTAGACGTCCTTTTTGGATTAAAATTTTTGCATGGAATACAAAGGTTTTTTCATATAGTATATTTGAAATTATTTAACAATTTTAAATAATATATTCTACTGCTGTATTTATGTAGATTCAACTCATAATATTAATTTTCATTTTATATTAACTAGATAATTATCGACTGATATATTTAAAAGACAAAAATTAGTTTTAAATGAACTTGATGGGCAACATAAGAATTCATTATTTATTAATAGTTTCATACTATTTAATGCGGAATTTTCCAAACTGTTGCTACCAGGTCGGTTCAGACAGTAATTCAAAATAGGTTGAAGATGAAAAGTTATTATTTCAAATCAAAAATAAATACAAGCGACCTCAGAACAACCTGATGTTACGGAATGGTTAAAATTACCGTAACAACCTACCGTATTTTATCAGCTTTTTGGTGCTCATCAAGGTATTGTTACTTTTAAAAACAATACAAAAAATGCAATGTACTGGCTCGGAATGCCACAGAGAGAATATATAAAGACTGAATGCAAAGCAACCTCTAAAAAAATTAAATACCCCTGGATAAAACTTGGAACAGATTTTGCTTTAATTAACAAAAAAAAAGAATACCTTAGCATAGCAGATTCTTATTCAAAATTTGGTGGAACTCCAATCAACTCTTTCGATTTTAAATATTTTGGAGAAGGATGTGGTTTTAAAATAATAAATTCCCGTTCGCACTAACCGTAAAAAAATTGAAAGAGAAGAGTTGTATATTAGAATACAATAACAGTTCCAAAAGCATCTTTACCATCTCCATCAGAAATGCTGATGGAAAGAAAACTACGTTGTAAAAGTATATGTTTGTTAGATAATTTAATACCTCTATTTGAGAGTGAGTCGACTCATAATGAGCTTTTAAAGAGAAGAAATATAATGATCGACATTTAAGGCAACTGAAATACATCATTTTGAGGAAATGTGTAGATGGTCAGCCTTACAGTATTAAAGCCGAAAACGGCTCACTGTTTAGGAAAAAGAAGAATTTACGGCTAAGGTGATGAAGCCGAAGGTAAGTCTGGAAAATATCAAGAAAGTAATTATTGTAATGAACAGATAAAAATGACTTGTTGAAAAAGAAGAACAGAATGGGTCCAGACGAGGCGGAGCAGCTCCTGTAAACGAAATAAGAACTCGGCGTTTCATAATAAAACCAAAGAAGTACCTACTTTGATTAACGAGAAAATGTTATGTATTGATGTTAGCTATTATTTTGTTCACTCTTCGCTGTGCATACTGTGCTTGTCATGACTATTGGTTTTAAAATATCACTTGTCACAAGTTCCCAATTATTTGTAGCTCTCTAGATAATCTTTAGTTTGGGTTAACAGGCTCACGTTAATATTTGCTAAAAATGCGGAAATTAATTTTTTTATAGGTCAAACGAAAGAAACTTTCAGGTAACGACTTGCACCGAGCGTAATAACTGAATTGTCCAGAAATAAAAACTTTATTTTATACACAACTTTATTTAAAGTAAGAGAAAGTTGGTTTCCAAACAACTCTGCCGCGTACGTGTCTTCCAAGTTGATGAAGGAGATAATTAAGAGTCTTTTGACGCCATCTTCGCAGCGTTTTAAACGCAGACTTGAGACTTGGAATAAGTTTGTTTGTGAGATTCCTTTTTTACACAGCTTTTAAATTTTAATTGGGAGAGTTTTTCATGATGAATCTTTTCAATGACGAATTCACGCTTGATAAATCAAAAAGGAAAACCGTAGCTAGAAACCTTTACAGGGTAAATTGTTTTATTTGAAAAGTTTGGTGACAAATGCTGGAAGATGATTTATAATAATTAGTCCTCGAGTAAATTATAAGTTGTGAGAAAATTGTGGTCTATTGAGAATCTGGTGATATGCTCGTATAAATACTATTAAAGTTTAATTATTTTAATTTCTAAAAATGTATTAATATATTTAGTCAACAAGAATTTGTGGTATAATAACATACAAATTTGCGAGCATGTTTAAAAGCTATAACATTCTGAATAAAAATTTACCAGCTATCATCATCATTGAAATTAATCAAAGTTTGTCAACGATTCTTAATGGACTGGATTGTTTACTTCAGGTTGGTTACGTCTCTTACATTTTTATGGAGGGCATCATAGGTCCTTTTTATAAGCTTTGTAAAGATACTGTTTTGATAACAAGGCATGCAAGAAGAAATACCAAATTACATGTTATATACTTGAACAACTTCATTTTCGGTCCGCGTGGCATATTCAATTTCAGAGCCAAAACTACCCTGTTTATCCACTTTTTCAATAATCGACTATTCGTAAGATAATTTTGTCATGCTTAAGAATAAGTTGCAAGAGAAACCTTAAATAATACTAAATTGTGTCATGAAATATCATTCATTATTATTATTAATTGTATCACATTCAACTTTCTTAAAAAATATTTTCCTTATGAAAACTTCTGTATCTATAGGAGTCCTGTATTCTATTTGTATATTAGTACTACTTTCATTAAGCCTCTTATAGGAATCTCAAGGAGTTTTGCATTATTCTACATTATGTCAGTGAATTGTGCGCTTTTAAGGGAAAACTTGCATATTTCTAGAAATGAAACATAATGAACTTACAAATTTTGCAGATTTCATAATGTGGCTTTAATGAATGAATAAATCAATCTGAACCACAGGCGTCGTTCAAATTCAACTTGCAGCTTTCGAGTTGTATCTACCTTATTTTAGACAACGTTGGACAGTAGGCAAGAGTGTGAGTTGACGATTCATCGTCCTCCAAGCTCCACCTGCATTCCGAATCATCTACGATCATCAACAGGTCTAAATGTCTGTTCAAATGACAGTACCCTGTGAGAAGTCCAGTTAGAAGTATTATGTCCCTCCTCTTCAGAAAGAGAGAGGCCCTCATCCTATGAGGCGCTAAGTCACCCAGGAGACGCCTAGCTTGCCTCATTCCTGGAGTATTCCGCCATAGATCAGCACACTCATTCCTAAGGTCGCATTCTTAAGAAATAAAATATTAATATAGTGGCGTCCGTACCATAGGATACACTTATTATAGGCCGAGGCCCTATTGGACTCGTAGTGGTACCCTGTAGTGTCACACTATCAGCCTTCACGGTCCTCGAGACATTGGAATCCAAACAAGTCTGACCGTATTACGCCCGGCCAGGGCCCCGAAAATGCCCCGCACGCAAACACCAGCGCAAAATGAACTTTATCAGACTGAAGAGACAGCAGAGCAGCTTTTCTATCCGAGCAATTGTAGATATCCGCATTTGAGGATCGCATATATTTCGGCTTGGAACACGGTTGCGTAAGACCCAAGGATAAAAGCAAATTTCGTTCCCTACTTACCCACTGCAATACCAGCATCCGGTTTGGGGCCATCTATATACCAAACGATCCTATTAACCGGACATCTGCTGCGATACGCCCGTAAGCACGCATCCCCATCGCGTATGTAAAATCTGAAGGGTTTGCTTGATCTGAAGGTGCGCAGCATATTGTTCGCTCTTATTAAGGGTTCCTGACATTCCTCCATTGAGACCCTTATGCGTCTGCTTGACTCATTAAGGTTCTTTAGGTGACTGAGCCCTTTCAGTTTGTTTATTTTTTAAGCAAGGTTCTTCAAATGAAGACACAAGTTGATGAAGGGCACATGTACAATTTAGTTAGTTTTGAGGAAAAGTGGTTTAAAGTTATTATGCCCGGTTTTTTTTGGAAACTATTTAAGGAAACGATTTTCTTTCTAGACAAAGATCTTTAATTCAAAAATCTAATATACAAAATAGTGTAACAAAAAATACATATTTTAGGAGAAAAAAAATATAAAATGTACTTGGACTCTTTATAGACTAAGTTTTGTTTTATCTTTCATATAAGTAGTTAGTGTATAAAGGATCTATATACCTTTCAACTAAAACTACATTAATTTAACCATTGTTCTAAAACTAAAACCTGACTTAATCCTTAACCTATCTTAATTTTCTTTTTTTCGCGGCATTTTTTACTGCATTGCTTGATTCTTCATATTCTTCTAAAAGCTTTTCATAAAAATATTTATATTCTTCTTCGATAAATTTCAGCTGCTCCTTTATATTTTCCAATTTTTCAGTAGACACTAAATTCTTTTGCTACGAGTGACCGCAAAGAAGCTACTTTGCGCACATTTTTGCATATGCAAAGTAGGGAAAAAAATTTCCCCCATGATAAAAGTTTGAAAAGCTTTAAGTGGGGGAACTAACCCAAACTACTTTGCGCACGTGTTAGGAACAAAGCTTAGGAACAATGTTTTTCTACGAGTGAAATAACTATACATTTTTTCTTAATTTTTATTGGCATCAAAAACATCAATTTATAACTACCTACTACTAATGTGTTGGTCGCAATTTTTAAATTTATTGCAGATCGTGAAGGTAAAAATGTCGTACTAGATATCATTTCCTGGTTTGTCAGTATTGTCGCGTTGCAAAAGGAAGATATGTTGTTAATAATAATAATTAGGTAGTTATAAGTTGTTATGGGCAATAAAAATTAAAAAAAAATTATAGTTATTTCACTCGTAGAAAAAATATTGTTCCTAACACAAAGTAGTTCTCCCGCGCTTAAAGTTTATCCGAACTCCGCTTCGTGTCGTTCGTCTAACTGCTGTCGCGTGCGGGAAAACATAACTTTGCGCACTGATTAGGAAAACTACTATTTTATTTCTTACAACCTTAAGTTGACAATTTTGTAGTTCCTGAGTAGCTTTTTTTTTAGCAGATTGACCTTTAAAAATGGACAAATCTCATCTAAGCTCTCTTTATATGGACAACTTCCATACTCTTCTACCCTTAACCATTTAATGCCGTCCCTGAAATTAACCTTTTCACCCGATAAGTTTGTTTTCCTATTAATAACTTCTAATTTTTTTGGCAAATCTTCAATATATTTAAAATGGTTTTCCATATTGGTTATTACAGCAGATTTGAGGCTTGAAGACCGAATCACTTCCTGATACTGTCCAGGGATAAAAATGTTTTCGTGTTTACGTAAGTTTGTTTCGATTCTGCCAAAATCGCGGTCGGAATCTAAAATTGAGTTGCCAACTTCAGGGAACTTATTTTTGATCTATACATTTGAAGAAACCATTTAAAATGAGAACCTGATACAGGCATAGAATATTGAAATTTTTATTTTGCCCCGAGCAGGATTCTGATCATATATCAAATGTTTTGTATCTTTTTTCTCTTTATTGTGTTTAAAAAGCTGTGTAAATGTATGGATACTTCTGCCAATTTCAACACTACCTTTACTCGCCATATTCTCTGTCCAGTTAAAAAAGTAGGGAACATCGCCATTACATGGAACTGTATGTACGTTAAAGTTATAAAACCATAACTGCATTAAATAAAAGGTTTTTGAAGTACACAGGCCCGTCATCTACTATTATAGACACCGGAAAAGTTTGTATTATTATAGACATAAACGACCTATGTGCACAAGTACAAACATCCACTATGACATTCTATTATTTTTTATTTGTAAACGATAATTTTGGGCCTATTTACAGTAAAATGCTACATACGCCCTTCATTCACTAACTAACTATTTCATTTATTAGTTGGAAAATTGAGTTGAATCATGCCAGGACAAAATTATATGTACTTGGGACTTTCGTTTCCACAAAAAACTGATTTTTTACAAAAATGTTACATGGGCCCTTCATCCACTTACATCTTCAAATATGAAAGATTTGCATTAAGAATACAAGCATAAATTGTCTGTTTTACATGTGGAATATCTCAACTGTTTTGAAAAAAGAGCTCCTTCCCATAAAATCGACGAGAACTGTAATTTTACGTAAGGAATGAATGCACTTAAATTTTTCCTTCTACATAATACATGAATATTAAATTTCGAACTGGAATAAAATATGGAAAATCTTGAAGGGCTTTTAAAAATTATTGCTTAAAAAGAGTTATTGAGTGTAAACAAATTAATTATATTTTGATTGCCAAGTTACTTGTCCAATTTCCGACACAAAGTATTCACTAAATTCTTCTCGAATTCCTTTAGCTATGTGTGAAGATTTCTTTGCCACATTTTGTACTGGTAAAAATAACTCAAGCATTTCTAAATCTTTTCTCCAAATCCCTTCGTTATCATCCCTCTTTCTAAATCTTCAGCATTAAATGATCCTGGCAGATTGTAGAGATATTTTGTTGCAGCGTTTCTTCTTAAAAGTTATGTTTTTGTAATTAAGTATCCGCTGCATTGATCCACGATCCTGATTCCCGAAAAAAACCTTAAGTATGTTTTCAGACAGTGGAAATGCATCGTCTGCCACCAAAGCATACGAAATAACTTATTGTCGTCCAGGCAAATTAAGAATTGATTTATTGAGCGCTTTTGGGAATCCACTTGTTTTAAAAGTTTCACCATCTGAGATGCGACAAGTAGTATTTGCTATAATGCTGCCCAGACACATCTAGGAAAGATTCCATAGAATATTGTAGTAGTTAGCAGTCATTTTCCAACACCCCTTAATAAAAATAGTTACCTGAAAAAGTAAATCAGCATTTATATCAAAATACTTACAGTATTATTTCATTATATCATATTTTAGGAGAGCAATTTAACAAACACTAGCCACACTGAAAGTTTTAAGAATGACGTAGTGCAGTCACAAGCTAAAATCCAGCGAAAAACAGAAGGTGAATTTGTCCAACTTGAAAACCGGGTATCCATAGAGCTTTTTAATGGCAATGACACACGCAGTAAAGAGAAATCCTATGACACTCGATGAGCGGTGTGTGTGCGAATAATGATAATTGACACAGTTCTTGAATTACTGTAGGTTGTAATTTGGGAGAAACAGATGTCCTGGGAGTGAGTTCCACAGCGATGCAATTCCGCCAGACAAAGGAGTCCTTGTAAAGCGATGTTCTAGGCGTTTCCAGTTGTATAACGAACGGGTGTACTCTTGCCGTCTGTCGTAACTGTCCAACAGACGTTGCTGGGGGCTGGATGAGGCAAGCCAATTCATGGGAACAGCTGCCGTTAAAATATCTGTAAAACAAGAATATATCGGCTAAGTGTCATCGGTGTTCCGAACTATCCAGATCCCGGGTCAACTCCGGGTCGCCGACAATACGCAGAGCTGTCTTCTGAATGTAATCCAGCAGCTTTAGGGTGTGCTTCGGTGCGGCACCCCAGATGTGTAAGCAATATCCTAGGCACGATTTTATTTGTAGAGCAAGAGCAGCTGCTGCGGTTATTTGTTGCGAAATAGCGCACTAAGCTTCTGCAAGGCTGACTTTGCGAAGTTAGCAATGTAGTCATGCCAGGACATAATGCTGTTGAACGAGAGACCCAGTAGTCCAATTGACGAAGATGAAGGAATTTTCGATCCTGCCATAATGATGTCCGGGTATTGGCTTTCTTGGTAAACGTGGCCTCTTGGGTTTTTGGTGCATTGAACTGGACCAAATTTATCTCCTGATCTAGATGAATTGCTGTAATCTGCTCCCGTCTGCGGTGATATGTCTCAGTCGCTGGTAAAGGTTTTTCCGATCTGAATTGGGAGACAAGGGTACTGTCATCTGCAAAACTGTAAACAGGATTATTGATTTCGGTCAGCACGTCATTAATATAGATGAGGAACAGAGTTGGTGAAAGTATTGCACCCTGAGGCATGCCCGCGTTAATGCTGAATTTGTCTGAGATGTGTCCATCAACTGCAACGTGCAGAGACCGGTTCTTATGGAAACTGGCAAGCCAGCTGCAGAGAGCGACTGGCAGTCTGAAAGACGGCAGTTTGTTGCAATCCGTCATGCAAATCTCTGTCGAATGCATTCGCTCGAGTTTCTTCGTAGTTCTCAATTGCCCTACTCTAGATATAGTAACGAAGTACAAGAGTATTACTCAGGCTCCTTTCCAAATGATGAAGGCTGCATTTTATAGGTCAGACGATGATGTTTAAGTGCCTAACGAGTATCACTTACTCTTATGAAGAATTTGTAGGTCATAAAATACGTTCTTTGTCGACCGATTTTGCAAAACTTACTGTACACCATTTGATTAGCAACGTATTAAACTACGCTAAACTAGGAATATATGATTATTCCTCATATTCCCAATACTCCATCATAAATAGGATTGTTGGGAAAATACCCCAACAAGTGTATTAACTTGTCATTTTTCACCGGATAATTTGGTGATAACACCTTGTATGTATGTGGCATGAATGAATCATGATTGATCCACGAATAGATTTATTTCATCCCGGGTACAACCCAATTTGTGCATTTAAATTAGCATATGCCAGTTCTTCAAAACCCCTTAGTCCAAACCTGGACGGACGATCCCTTAGTTCGAACCTGTCCACCAGTACTGTACAATATAGCAACTTTTCACTCGTAAAGAAAATCGTTCTTAATCGTTTTCAATTTAATAATATATTTTTGTCTCAGTCAGCATTGTGAACAATAGTCTGTCAAATAAAGAAAGAAAACCCAAGCTTACTTTCGCGCCAGTTCCCACTCTCAGCCGACCTTTAGGCGGCCAGCTACGCTAGAAGCTCGAAGAAGAGAGTGTAATTTTAACGTTCGCTCAAGTAAGATCGAAAATGTTCGTTCTCCTCTTCATGCCAAAAGGTCACAGCCTTTTAGGTCATTTTTCTCCCTTTGCATGCATAGATATTAGAGAATATCTAGTGCACCTCAGATATCTTTGTTCAAGATTGGACAAAGACCTCCTTTGGGCTGTTAACCCAATTTTTCAAAGCAAGAAACGACGTAGCGTCTCTTTCCCCCTTTAGTTGAAGAAAATCCGTAAAATGGCGACACCGAATTGATAGCTCAAGTGGTGCCTGTACTGTGCAAGTTAATTCAAGGATTCAGTGTGGAATCCCTAGCTGATTAGAGTGAAGTAGAGCATTGGAGATTAAAGTATTCTGTACGAAAGAAAGGTGCTAGATTGAAAGCATAAAAGTTCATTTCATTTAAAGTCAGAAAGGACAAACATATTTCAGGTTGATATTGCATAATCAAGACTTTAGTTAGAAATAAGTAACCTGTTTGTAATATTAGTTGTATGTATGAAAGGATGAGTGCTTGGAATTAATATAGAAATTGTTTGTATATTTATATTTATCATATTTAAATGCAATTTACACCTGCATTATTAAAGTAAATCAAACCGAATACATGTTTCAATTCCTCTCACTACCCTATAGTAATTCAGTTTATTAAAAGTGGTTAATTATATACCACACCACACCCTTCTTTATGGTTTTAAACAATAATAAAATCACTTGTTTATCCCGACCAAGGATCATAAACTCCTTTATATTCCATTTCCATGCTATCATCTGCAATTAACAATACAGTAGAAAATACTAATATTGATATTAATAATAGTGATGGCAACATCTTGCAGTGGACCTTTACAAATTCATTTCGAGCAGCCAACGATTATTGTTTAATGCACGGCTTTTTAATATTTTAAAATATTCAGTTTTTTCTTTAGACGAAAGAGTTTTTGGTATGAAATTTGCTAACATTTCATTTGTATTTACTTTTTTTTCAATAAATAAAATTAAAGACATATATCTACCTAAAAATTTTACTCACTCTTCGAATAGCACATTACATGGCACAATTCTTGAAATAGTGAAAGGGAAAACTTTAAATAAATACCCTAAGCTTTGGACACTATCCCCTATATGTAAAAATCTTAACGTAATTCCCAAGCGATCTGTTACGGAAATAGCATCTCTACATTTGGTGTTTTCCTTGTGAATTTTCGAACCCACTAGCTGTATTAAATTAAATACTCTAAGTCGGCACTTGATAGTCTTATGAAATTTTTAAATGGAGACCCCAATTCACCTTTTTTTTCTGATACTTTTCCTATAAACTGATTAAACATATAATGTAAATATATACTAGAACCAGCACCAATATATCTTTCTCTTAGCGCATATAACACGCGTTTCATCATTCTTTGACATATTCATAATTCATTTATGCCCTGACACACGGCATTAAACATATAAGTAACTATTTTTTAAACGGAAAAAGTTACCCTCCATGTGTCGAAAAATGCAGGGCTTAACACTGCCAATATTGCGGTCGAGGTCGATTTAATACAAAAAGTATTATTTCACTCTGAAATTCTCAACAGATCAGCCAGAAATGATGAACTGCTATTGACCGTGCGAGGGATATAACAGCCATATATCAGGAAAGTTTCACCTACAAGGCCATTATTTATATATACAAATAATTCATTGAATTTAGAGAAATGTTCCAAACATTTAACTTCAAGAATAAGGTGAAATATTATTTAGAGTTATTTGGAGGTCTTTTATTATTTCCGAATTTAATAAAAGTTATCCGCACAACTTTATTAGAGCTACTTTATAACAGAACTGGTTAGAGAAGCAGATACTATTTTAGAAGTTTAGTAAATTAATGTGCAAGAAAATCTATAGTTTAACATGACATTCTCCTGCTGCAGCTTTAAAATATAAAATCATTTTTGTCAATTAAATTCGTTTTGTTATTCGTAATCTAGACCTTGACTTCCAGTCAGATGTGCCTGGTGAATAATTGTGATAAAAACTATTGTTGACACAATCGTAATTCCCAGATCTCTTTATGAGACTAAAGGTTAATTGTGTAAGTTTAGTTTAAAGTACAAGCTACAGTTAAGCATCAGTTTTGACTAAAGTTCATTGTATAGACGGCTACAATGGCCAATTAAAATTTGGCTATCAACGGATGGATGTACCTACTACCAGTTACGCATAAATACTTGCAATAATTGAAAAAATTAGATGTTTTAATAATATCAATATCGTTGCGTTACATCGTACATGCTTTGGGTTGTTTTCTTCAGCGAAAGTAAGGATAGATGCTCGCACAAAACAGAGGGGGCTTGTGAATATTTTTATGGACCAAGCTAAAATTTTACATAACTTCGCGGATTCTATTGGCATCCTTGAGGGTAGTTAGCGATAACCAATACGGCTTCCGCAAACTGAGATCTACCGAAAATATATTGGCCTATGTTACACATATATGCAGCAGGACAATTGAGAACTACTGAGAATCTCCGGCGATTGCCTTTGATATTTCGAAGGCATTCAACAGAATTTGGCATAATGGATTACTTAACAAATTGCCGTCCTTCGGACTGCCAGGGTCTCTCTGCAACTGGCTTGTCAGTGTCCTTAAGAACTGCATGTTGCAGTTCATGGACAAACATCAGACACATTCACCATTAATGCGCGAGTGCCTCAGGGCGCAGTACTTTTACCAACCCTCCATATTAATGGCCTGCTGACCGAAACCTATAAACTTGTTTACAGTTTTGCACATGACAGTACCATTGTCTCCCAATTTAGATCAGAAAAACTTTTACCAGCAACCGAATCTTATCTCCACGGACAGGAGCAGATTACAACAATTAATCAAGATTTGGAGAAAGTTTGAGCCTGGGGCGACAGGAATTTGGTCCAGTTCAATACAGCAAAATCCCAAGCAGCCACGTTTACCAAGAAAGTCAATAGGGCAGGCACTGATTTCATGATGGCAGGATAGACCATTTCTTCATCTTCGTCGACCATGTAATTCGCGATATGAGCGTTCCTTGCTCTGTTTTATACTATCAAATATTGAAATTCTACATCGCGCTTTATAAGTAAATTAATTGTTTTACATAAGTCACCGTCATTAGAAGGATGTTGATGTGACACCTGTTTCGCCAAATGGCATGTAACATCTACTGAAAAAATTCGATTTTTCGTAACTTCTGCGTTAATTATATAATTTTCAAGTCAACGAGGACTGTATTCCCAAGGAATTTTGAAGGCTTATTTATAAGTTCATTTCTAGTCTCATTAGATTAAGAAGTCTGCTCATATGCGCTTTTAGTATCTCATGGTTTTCAATACGTACCGATATAATTTTAAGATCTGAAAATCCATGCGTAACCAAACATTATTTCTGCATTTTGCAAGCAACATGCACGGCCAACAAAACGTACTACACCTCACCACTGGTGAGTATTCTACCACTGAATTTTGAAAGATCGCGAAAAGGTTTGGCCATATTTTTTTGTCAAGCTGAAGAATTTTAAGAATTGGCTGAGGACGACCCTGAAATAAAATTCCTTTTCGGGCAGTACATGCGAAAATAAGAGAAATTTATCCGTTAGAGATTTCGAAGACAAAATATTGAAAAACGAAGAGAAGTAGAAAGCCATTAAGGAATACAAGATATATATTGAAGTAACCCGCCTATTTAAAATATTATTTCATTAGACCTGATACATTCAGTTTTGGGACACCCCATACATATAAAGAAAGAAAAAGAGAAAAATAAGTCATAAATTAAAGTCGGGTTTTGCGAGTTTTTTTTGGAGAAGATCCGAAAGCGTATCGCTCGAAAACGTAGTATAGATAGTCAAAAGCCGGGGCAGTGTACGATTTATTTTGAGTGAATTGTTTTGCTTCTGTGTTACAATATGTCATTACAGGTCGGTAGAATGCAATTTATAATATTGTTATTAACATAATTTGCACAAGTATTTATTTTATTCTCATGTTTAATTCATATTTGATGGCATAACCTGTGTATATGTTTAATGAAATCTTTTTATGCTGTGAATAACCCTGCTTTAAATGAAAACAAAAAGGTATTGTTTGCTGTCTTTTCATGCTGGAATTTTAGTTTTAGTATGACTGTGATTGCAAGCAAGAGCTTTTGTGAAATTACTAACATTTTCCTACCCTGCCGGGTGAATATCCTAGTCATACATGAAATGATCATTCTAGAGATATTGGCCCTAATTTCAGCTTTAGCTGAGTAGCCTCCGTATTCCAGGATTTCAGTACCCTCCAGCGGCGTCTGGCTAACTAACACCCCTCTTCGGTAGTACAGTGGTTATCACATTCGCCTGACACACGCGGAAAACTCAGGTTCGATTCCCGACCGGAGAACTATCTCTTCAGTTTTAAATGTACTATTACGAGTGTGGAACTACGAATTTGTGGTACGGGAGCGAGTAATTTAATTAATTATTATACTAATAAAAGTTATACAGCATATTTCGGTTTAGGGATTTAGATCGAGGGTTTCTCTGCCGTACTCTTTCCCCTCGTGAATTCCAGGCTGAGTCCGGCACGTTTTCTCTAATAAATTAGGTGTATTAAGAATCTGTGTTTTAATTTACATGACGCAGCTTTCCCTCAAATTTCCTTAATTTTGTTACCGTCGGACGCATTTCGAGTAAGTAAAGTTGTGCAAGATATAATAATCACACAACGTAGGGATTGGTTTGAATTGACCCGGGTAGGTTATACCTACTACAATATTTTGACGAAAAAGGAACCAGATGAGAGATCAGAAATAGCGTAACACATACGAACATGCTAAGATAAAGCAGGAAAGTTTTCGTGAGGAGAATTCTGTGAAGGGGCTAGAAACCTTTCCATTAGGAAGAAGGGATGTTTTTAGTCGATAGGTGGACCCCAAGAGGAGACGAATCCGATACATTCGGTCGCCGAACAACATAACGATGACGATTTTTTGCAATTCAAAGAACAAAAGAAGAAATGGCGTTGCCAATAATGAGCAAATTACAATCGTGATTGTTGTTATTCATTTTGCCTTTGCCTTACGTCTAAATTAAGACACAAATTTAGCAAAAATAATAAAAACTTTGATTTAATGTTAATTGGAAAACATTTATCCGTAGGTACGTCTTCCCGTTAATAATACTGTTAACAGTACCTATAGCGCAAGAACACAAAATGCAGTAGAGTACACTGTACAATCAACAAAAAACACAAGTTACTGAAAGCAACAAAGCATGGATATTCCGAAGGCACTGGACAGAGTTTGGCAAGTCGGATTACTCTACAAACTGCCGTCCTTCGGACTGCCAGCCTTTCTCTGCAGCTGGCTTGCCAGTTCCCTTAAGAACCAAGCTATGCACATTGCAATTGATGGACATATCTCAGAGACGTTCACCATTAACGCAAGCGTACCTCAGGGCGCAATACTTTCACCAACTCTATTGCTCATGTATATTAATGACCTGCTGACTGAAACCTATAATCCTGTTCGTTAATCGAACAACTGTGTGTCTCGGTCGACAGCAATATGTCTGGGAACGTTGCCGTCATCGCAAAATCAACCTCGCAGAAGCTTGGTGCGGTATTTCGCAATAAAAAACTGTATACACCGCAGCAGCTGCTCTTGCTCTACAAAGCGCAAATAAGACCATGCTCAGAATATTAGTCACACATCTGGGGTGCCGTATCGGAGCACACCCTAAAGCTGCTGGATTCCATTCAGAACAGAGCTGTGCGTCTTTTCGGTGACCCGCAGTTGGCCCGGTATCTGGATAATCTGGAACAGATATGTAGCCGAGATATCTCTGTTTTACAAATATTTTCACGGCAGATGTTCCCAAGATGTCGCCCTTAGCAACGTCTGTCAGACAGTCACGACAGACGGCAAGAGCGCACTCGTTCGTTGTACAACTGGAAGCACCTAGAATATCGCTTTACACAAGGACTCGTTTTTATGGCGCACTGCATCGCTGTGGAACTCACTGTTAGGACATCTGTTTCCCCAAATTACAATCTACAGCTATTCAAGAACCGGGTCAATCAACATCTTCGCACACACACACACACACACACACCTCCCATCGAGTGCCATAGGATCTCCCTTTAGTGTGTGTGTCCTTGTCATAAAAAAAAAAAACGTATACATTTTAAATATAACCATTAACAATCCAAATATCGCACCGGCAAAACGTCAACGGTAATAATATAATCAG
The DNA here is from genome assembly GCA_016904865.1 of Pissodes strobi. Classification (NCBI taxonomy): domain Eukaryota; kingdom Metazoa; phylum Arthropoda; class Insecta; order Coleoptera; family Curculionidae; genus Pissodes; species Pissodes strobi. The sequence goes on along the minus strand of JAEQML010063116.1, from coordinate 4,032 downwards.
CTGATTCTTACTCCACTGTTACCACATTTGCCGCCCTCTGCTAAATACAACTTTACAGCTAACTATCAATATTATGGATTTGTGCGGCTCTGAAATCTATCGAAGGAAAACGTCGAAGGCGGCCGAAACTGGTGCCATTGCCGTAATTTCAAGACAACTAACCACGCGACGATTAAACCAAAGATCTAATAGATCTTTGATTAAACTAATTAGTGACGTTACAAAAAGCCTTGGTTATCCAACTGATTGGCTGTTATGTACAGTGGCGGGATAGATCGTCTCCTAGTAAGGAAAGGTTGCGAGATTTTGCCCCAGAGGTAAGAAACGCTGTGTTTGTAATAATAAACTTTGCAGCAGCGGTATATAATACAAAAATCAAAACTAAAAATATATTGAACTAATATTAACTATTATGAAATGTGTTATACTTGCCATGAAGAATATTTAAAGGTAGGTGAGACCTACCCTGTCTAATTCAACGAGCCACCACTGACATGAAGTAGGTTAATCTGTGTTTTTCTAATATTTTTATTTGGTTGTAATGTTCAATTATATTTTAAATTATATTTTTGAAATAATTTTTGCCACATTCCTCGTTTTTCTATTTGGCTGCTGATTTAGGATAGTGAATTCCAACATATGAGTGTTTTGATTGTATGTTAAATTTGTATATGCATAATTCCTATTTGTAATGAAGATCTGCATTTTGCAACTCCAGTTACCTCTTTTTTTGTCGTCATCCTGTTTTTATATTTTGGGAAAGTTCCTCTTTTTCTTTACCTCGAATTTTAAAGCTTTTCTTTTCTGGCAGTTATTTTAAATTTTGCCCACTTCAAGGTTCTTTGTGTATTGGTTAGTCTTTGCTAATTTCATGCTATAATCATTAAGACGCGGAAATTACAAAATATACAAAAACGCCAAACTTTTTCTTATTGTTGAATGTTGATAACTTCAGTTCAGCCTAATGGAATTTATGAAACATAGTCTCACACTCTCACATTCTGGGAGGATTTCCATACTCGGCTGTCGTCTCTTGCTGTAACCTCTTTATTTGAAAACTAGTTTTTTCATCACTTGTTACCTAATATATTATTATTTTTGAAATTTTTTTCAATCTGAGCTATCGATATTCAAAAAATTTGGTGCTCCCCTGAGATTCCTTGACAATGTTTTTCTTAAAATTAGGATACAAATATTTTTAATATATCTTCATTAGAAAAATTAGGAAAAATTTTCTTTTTTAATTGACCATTATTGCTGCTAGTGAAACGGTTTTGTTGCCTCTAGGGCTGTCAAAATTATAGAGCAATATAGAAAATGATGATGCACAGTGCAGATGCTACAAATTAACGCAGATATAGAATTATTTCAGTGAAATTTGAAAGGAATTAAAATCTTTAACGCTTTGTACTCAATTTAATCAAGCTTGGTTGCATAATAAAAACATAGATATCAACAAATTTGCTAGCAATTTTGATGGACCAGGTTTCATGTAGAAAAGTTAAACATTTTAATATGATAAACATGACACTTTTCTTATCAAGTTATGGTTGCGTAAAATATATATTGTATACTTTGCAACCTGAAGGCTCATTTGTAATAACGTTCACCCTTTTTAATATTTCCAAGATATATGATAAAATTATCTCATATCATTTGTAATTCAAATGACACCCAAAATACTTTAACTAATTTTGTCAGGTCAGATAGTTGGATACAACCCTGTAAGTTATTTATGACATCAGCAGCAGATTTAATAGGACATAATTCCGTCCCTCTGTTATTTAAATTATTGGAGCAGGTGCAGAGCAGAAATCTCGGCAAACGAGTTGGTTGGGCCCGGACACAACCGAACATTTAAATGGGCTATAATTTAGAGGAACACGTACGCGCGTCCCCCATCACGGATACACAGCGGTCAACATCTCAGAAAATGAAAGTATAATTTGAAGTATTAAATGATTTCCTAGTGAGAACTTGGAGAATTCATGAAACGTTATTGCCAGATACTAAATTTACATAGGGAAAATATGGTCTTTTCTCAAACATTACGTTTTTTTTAGCAGGAAAGAAACTTTCAAAAGACATTCATGTGCAAAACAGGGCAATGCTTTCTTCAGTTTTCTGGTTCAGGATTGTCTATAAAATGTCCGGTATCTTGAGATGGTTACGATTGCACAACCTATCTTTGCTCACAGATACAGGGATCTTATCTAAAGGGGATTGTTCTGCGCTAGAGTTACTACTACACAACCAATTAAATATTTGCTAAACCCATGCATTGTGTTAATCATTCCCAAGGGAGTTTTTGGTTACCTTAGTATTTTATAGCAGGCCCGCTCTCTAGCTTTACCCTCTACGAGATAATATTTGGTGAGTCTTCTAAATTACAGATGTGGTGAATACTGGCTTGATCGTATACGTGGTTCGGACATACTGTCATGAAATTTCTCTCAATGATTTCTGCCTGAACATCTTGATGGATTTGGGTGGTTCAGACAGATCAGGGTGCATTAACTACAGCACGTGGGTGTCTATTCCCAGAAGCTGCGATTCTTTTGACGCGTTTGTGAGCGACGTAGCCCCACACTGCTGACCCTTAAGAAGGTTTTGGTCTGGTTAGGGTTCTAATTATAGGAAGCTTGGTTCTCAGATTAATGGGGCCCCACCAGTCTATAAGGGGTATATCATCTCCATCTAGCTCCTTGTCTTGCTAAGGGCGTTGTCAAATATATATATATATATATTATTAATGGTGGGTGATGCTCCCTGGACCATTTAATGGGTTCTCCGTCGACGTTGATATTGACTCTGGGGATTAATATTTCTTTTGAAGTATGTTGTCGGGCTCTTCTGAGCCTTAGTCTTAATCTTTCAAGCAGTGCATCGAGTGCCCTTCTTCGCATGATATTCATATTGCGTTGTCATGCAACGATGGATACATCGTCCGCATACAGGGCAAGCATTGCAGTCGGCGTCTTGGGGATGTCGTGGATATACACAAAGTATAAATGTGGACTTAGAAGCAATCCTAGTGGTACGTCTGTTGTTATTCTTCTTAGGTAGTTCTACACGAGTCTGGTAATATTTTCCAAATAGCCGGCAAAACACATCTTGTATACCATTTCATCGATCCAGATCCTATTAAAAATCGCTCTAGAGATCTTCTTAGGGTAAAATTCGTTGGTGATAATTTCGACCACTCTAAGAAGCTGGTGTTCTATGGAGTGCTCGCTCCTGAAGTCAAACTGCTCTGGGAAATCAGTTCTAATGTATCTGTCTCGTCCCTGATTATTTTTACAAGAATTCATTCAGTTACTTGGCAGGTCTTTAGTTTGAAGGGAACCCCATGTTTTCTTTGTGATACTTTTCACGGAAGCTTCTGAATGATGAGATTTGCTATGCCGTCTTTGCCAGAGGCTTTCCTGAACTTGTGTAAAATAGATAATAACTATAATTGTTTTATGTCAAAATTCTTTTTCCTAAAAAATTTAAACATTCGTTGAGATACTACATATCAAAGATTTACCGCAAATATAAATTAATTATACTAGCAATTTGAATTGAGGAAAAAACACATCTTTTATTTCGTTTATATTCCACCGCAAATTGCATTTAATAATATATAATCTAATCCAGAAAGGGAGCAAACAACTGAATTTTTTACAGGATATTGCCGTTTCGTTTAAACGAAAATGGGAATTATATATACCTGAAGCAAAATTTTAAAATGCGTATATTCTACCTATCATTGAATAATTTCCTTTTTTTTTCGACACGCATAATTGATTCCCTTCTTTAAATTCCAATTTCAACTTTAAGACGTTTACTCGTTAGCACGATTCACTAATACAGTTCTTTCATTAATCCACAATAAAAAAATTTCTGGACTGTAACCTTTTAGTGATTATTTTAAATAAAGATTAAATTTAATATTATTGAGACTTACTTTTTTCTAATCTATGGTGATTCTCAGGAGTGAGCTGTGTTCTTTTATCAGCAGAATTTTTTTTTAGATGCCAGAGGTTGCAA